>OY856409.1:1183754248-1183954248 GCA_963693085.1 Alisma plantago-aquatica
CACTAAGCCGATATTGTTTTTATATATTCAAAGTGCTAGCTAGCTAGTTTTCAAGGGATTTGTTTCCCCGCTGGCCATAGCATTGCAAATTGGTATAGAAAATGAATAAACAACGATCTGCACTTCATGTTCTCACCACAATTTTTGTTGTAACTCACTGTGTTGAAATTGTATCGACTTGTAATGATCTACTTGTGTGTGTGTCATAATTATTTGTTTTGCTCATGATCACACAGAATTCAATGTCAGACATAACTAATTTCCTCACATAGCTTTGTGAGTCAGAAATGATGTCAATTGTCAATTGAAATTTATATATATATATATATATATATATATATATATATATATATATATATATATATATATGGGTATATCTTCATTACCCGTGCGGGTAATTAAGATTCGCTACCCGTGTATCAATTTTGTAATGGGATGACACATATATGTAATGAGACAACCAAATTTGTAATGAGACGACCGAAATTGTAATACAAAAACTCATTTTGTATTACAACATTGTTACAGTAATAAATATATATTTATTACTGTAACAATGCTGTAATACAAAACGAGTCTTTGTATTACAATTTCGGTCGTCTCGTTACAAATTTGGATTGTCTCATTACAAATGCATATCTTCCCATTACAAAATTGATGCACGGGTAGCGAAGATATACCCTATATATATATATATATATATATATATATATATATATATATATATATATATATATATATATATATATATATATATATATATATATATATATATATATATATATATATTCTACCACTGCAGCGTCGGGACAACAACTATGTACAACAATTTCACAAACTTTGTGCTTCTGTTGTATTTTTATTCACTATAAGATTTCAGTTTCTACTCATACAACGATTTCTTGTGTTTGGTTACATGGTTGATAAGTTGCAAGCAATTTCCAAATGAACGCACATATAGGTAGATGAATAATGTAAGTAATGTTCCCAGGACATATGTGACATACTTGCCGACATCAATCTGTATGGCCAATTAGTTGTCATCTTGTTGTAATGAGGTAGAAAGGAAATGGAAGCAACAATAGACTAATTCTTGTTCTATCCAAGAAGAGATGCTTGGGTGCAACATAATTAATTTTCTGTGTATTATAGTTACTCTTAGTGATGTCACATTTACTCTTACAAAGTATAAGAGTAACTGAGTTTGAATCATAGTGTTTCTTTTTTAGGCTATCACAATTACTCTCATTGCTGTTAGAGTTACTCGTAGTGCTCGTTCAGTTACTCGCAGTGCTCGCTCAATTACTCGCAGGGTTGTCACAGTTACACGTAGTGCTTTTTCAGTTACTCGTATTATTTTCACAGTTACTCTAACTGCTATTTGAGTTACTCGTAGTGCTCGTTCAGTTACTCACATTTTTTTCATAGTTACTCGTAGTGTTTCACAGTTACTCGCATGCTTTTTTCAGTTACTCACAGGATTTTTTAGTTACTCACAGAGTTTTTTCAGTTACTCGCATAGTTTATTCAGTTACTCACAGTGTTTGTTCAGTTACTCGTAGGGTTGTGACAGTTACTCGCAGTGTTTGTTCAGTTACTCGCAGTGTTTGTTCAGTTACTCATAGGTTTGTGACAGTTACTTGTAGTGTTTGTTCAGTTACTCGCATGCTTGTTTCAGTTACTCGCAGGCTTTTTTCAGTTACTCGCATTGTTTGTTCAGTTACTCATAGTGTTGTGACAGTTACTCGTAGTATTTTCGCAGTTACTCTAACTTCTATTATAGTTACTCACAGGGTTTTTTTAGTTACTCACATTATTGTCACAGTTACTCGTAGTATTGTCACAATTACTCGCAATGTTTTTTCAGTTACTCATAGTCCTTTTTCAGTTACTCGCAGTGTTTTTTCAGTTACTCCAGGGTTGTGATAGTTACTCACAGGATTTTTTCAATTACTCAACCATTACTCTCAGTTACTCAAGCATTACTCTCAGTTACTCAAGAATTACTCTCACTTACTCAAGAATTAATTTCAATTACTCAAGCATTACTTTTCAGTTACTCAAACATTTTCTTACTTTCAGTTTAGTTACTTGCATGGTTGTATGAGTTACTTGTAGTGGTTTCAGAGTTACTCTTACAACATTCAAAGCATAAAGGTATTTAAAGCATTCAAGAACATAAGCATTCAAACCATAAATGTATTCGAAGCATTCAAGATCAGCTGTACATTCAGTCTTTTTGCAGCACACTAATAAATAATCTATTTTAATCAGTTGTACATTCAGCCAAAATATAAGGGAAAAATCAATATTGTTCAAGATGCGTTGTTCATCTAGATCAGTTGTACATTTAAACTTTTCATAGCTGTACATTCTAGATCAGCTGTACATTCTGGTGGTTGTTTTTAAAAAAATCTTTTCATCTTATAGTGTGATGGTTGCATATTTTTCACTAGTTGGATGATTAGTTTTTACTATGTAGTTTCACCTTATTGTGTGTACCATTAGTTCAGTAACACTTTTAACTTCTTACATCAATTAAATCTTATCAAATAAATACCATCATCTATCGTTAAACCAACAATTGTATCTATTCTGATTTCTAAACTGTGGGTAGTAGTCGATGTAGTTTTTTCAAACAAATCCAAATTACCTATGTAAAAGCCAAATTAATATATTGACCACGAAAACATGATGCTTGCATGACTAACTGGAAAGGAGTCTGACAATTAAATACGTAGGATGCATACTGTATTTTATATTTTTCATAATATGAAACACGGTGAATCTATAATACTCTAATTCATAATTCAGGAACGGTGTTCTATAGAAATACATATACGATTCTGTAACTTGTCTAGGTAAAATGACAAACAGTTAAAGTACAACCAAGATGAAGAACTAGTACATCAACTCCTCATGACCATGGATATTACTAACACTGTTTTCAGCATCGATCTCAACAAGGACTTACATTCTTAGTGATCCACACACTAAAGTCTATGTCATCTATTGCTTGGTCAATTCCTTAAGATTGTCTCCCTACGTGGAGGATGGTTGTTTGCAAATTAATTCCAGGAGAATCTATAGCTATTCAAGAACAACAGAGACGTCCAATCCTTGGACGAAGCCCCAACATCGTCCCACACCATAATCTCTTTTGTTAATATTACAATTATCAGTTCACCTCCTTCGTCATCTCTTCTCTACAACTCCACTACTGTTACAGCTGCTTCTTCTGATTAATTTCCTTTAAACTAGCCATCATATTCTCCTTCCACTACCTACTACTCCATCGTATGCCCTTTCTCCTCTACCCTCCCTACTTTTTCCTCATACCCTCAGTTCGACTACCTCCAGCTGCATCAACTGAAAGACTCCAACAGCCTACCAGCCCCAACCCCTGTACACAACCACCGTCGGCGCCGCCCCATTCCCCAACCACCCTCCGGCTGCATCTGCTCCTCTGTCGATGGCGGCAGTGGCGAGGTCCAGGTCCTGGTTCGCATGCAACTAGCGAGAGAGGGCGGCCCGGGTCTTGAAGAAGTGAGTCGACAAAGACACGTCTGTGACGGTGGGGCTGACAGTGACGCCGGCAGAGACGACGTTTTGTTTGGGGAACAGGGTACCCTGCACCACCAGCACGGAAAGCTTTGAATCTTGTCCCTCCTTTTGGGAGGACGACGCTAATGACTCAAACGTAGGGACGAGGTCGTGCCGCCTAGAGGACTCCTTGGGATCATTCCCTATGATCTCACAGAACTCATCGCATCTCTCTATGACGGATCCCTGCCCCGAACGCCTCTGAAGATTGTCCACTGACACCGAAGAAGCCTCGCCCATCCACATCCTCGCAGCCGGCATGCAGGAGGCTCATCCAAAGGGACCTCCTCACCGTCTCAGTCGACAAAATTGAGATGTTGTTCAGCAGGACGTCGTCGACCAGGATTGATATCCCAGCGACGACACACATTCGGGCTCCAACGACAACTACAGTCGGCCCTATCGTACTGCCGATAAAGAAGCGGAAGCGGTGCTTCGCCAAGGTGGCCGCCTAATCGAGGAAAGAGGGGAGTCATCTAGGCACAATTTTTGTATCACACGACCTGCATCAGAACAATCGACTTCTATAGCCGGTGGTTTTTGTCGGGTCAGCTATTAGATCCGCCATTTTTTGCTGCAAGGTAGCAAAAGCTACAGTACCCGTGCGGGTATTAAAAACATCCTCATATATATATATATATATATATATATATATATATATATATATATATATATACTTTATTGCGCGCGCGGGTAGCTACCCGCCCCCCCATTTCGGTTATTTTTTCAATTTGGTTACTTTTGACATGTAGAGGTTATTTTACCTTGCTAACTGCTAAGTTTTGTGCATAGATAGTTACGTTTGCAACAACAGATTTTAAAATACGGGTATATATTTATCTGCCGTGTATTTTGTATGGGATTACTTTTTTAGTCGCATAGTTACTTTTTGATCAATATAGTTACTTTTTTTATAGCAGGGTTACTTTTCTAGCCAGAATAGTTACTTTTTTGGCTATCGGGTAGCGAAATCCAGACTACCCACGTGGGCAATGAATGAACGCCCATATATATATATATATATATATATATATATAGGTCACTAAATTCATACAAGATTGAAACTTTGTGGGAAATTCAAATAATTGCAATATGCATATAACATTGCTTTTGTAGCATATGTAAAATTTAATTTATACAAAACTTTGATTTACAAAATAAATCATATGTAACAAATACTTACACTGTATAAAAAATAGCCTTCAAATTGAATAAACTAATACATCAATTGTGTTAACCTTAAGATTTATGAAGATTACAAAATTTGAGTTTCTATTTATAGTTTGATAAATTTGTTTGATATCACACTATAAGATATTAGAGAAATCATATTTTTCACATAATCAAAATAATAACAAGCATATCAAACAATGATGCAGGTGAAATGCATATGTTATTGAGATTTATATACATAAATTGAGATTCAATACTTATTTCAAAATAATATTTTCCCCTTTCTATGAATTTTAATTTTTTAAACATGTTTTCATTACAAGTGTCATGGCCAAAAGTTTCTGCCAACCAAAACATATGAAATGTATGTTCTCAATGATTTTATTAGTTTACCACATATATAGCAAAAACTAAAAATATGTATATAACATAATAAACATATAGATATCTACTTTGAATATTGGCTCTCCTTTAAATATATTTCATTTTGATATCTTTTTTGTCCATTTTTAGTTGTATAGAAGTATAACGATTTATAGTGATATTATATTTCATCATCAACTTAAACTTAAATATATTAATAAAAGTGTGTAGAGTATATTAGATATATATTACCAAAAGAAATATGTGACTATCATTTTCCAAATTATGCAAAATATATGTGATATTAATGTTTAAAGTTGTTGGTTCATTATTTTTTTTAGTTTACTGAAGATGAATAAGTTTGGGTGATCCAGAATACATATTTCAGACATTAAATAATATTCATGAATACTTGACACTTTAGTCATCCATTGATCATCATCATTAGTATCTAAGACTCATTACTAGCCAAGTTTGGGTTGTCTATGTGGATTCTTATATTCCATCTTTTTCTATGGGTCATATATCATCAAGATGTAGATTTTCAAATATCTCAAAAGCAAGCTATATACTTTAAGCAATAGTATTTATAGTCAATAGGTACATTTATTTTCATTAGGCACATCTTGTACTATTTTTTTATTATCCTCTAATTATAGTATTTAGTTGAATCATTGCATTTCTTAGTCTATTTACACAATATGAGATGGCATACTTTTTCCTTAATACTTTTTGCACCTTTTTATTACTTATGTGGCCCTTTAATAGACTATCAATTGTTCTGATCCTATTCATGCATATTAGCATCTAGATTTCTATCACATTTAACTCATTGACATATTATTTCCTCATCATCTAGCATTCACTCCCAAACAATATGGTTGGTTGTGTACTTGTTCATTAATATTTTTTTCCTTCTAATAGGGATCCTCTGATTAAAATGTATTTAGCTGCACTCCTATATCTTGACAATCTTTTCACATAAATACAATTATAGGTTTCAGAAGACATATCTTTCTATAAAAGGAGTTATTTTTTCTTTTCGTAAATATGTGCTTATATGACATACATTCCTTGTAATACATGAAAAATAATATAAGCTAAACTCATAAATTTTATATCATGAATTGTATTCTTTCTTAGTTGCCCGCATGTTTGAAATTTGCTTTCTTACTTTCATGATTAACCATAAACATTACTACTGACTTTAAATAAATGACATGTATATTTGTATTTAACTTAAGCTTTTATATTTGACGTGTTTTAGTTTGAAATTTGACATTACTAATTTCTTATTATCTTGAAATTTTTCTCTATGAAAAAAAATCAACTCGTATCATGATCAAGTTTCCAACATCAGTCAATCGAGAATGTTAGATTACTATTTTTTATTATGATGATTGTTGTCATATTGGTTTTAAGAAAGTATACTAAATAAAATAATGACATATCTATGTATATGTGTAATTGTTAGTTGTATCCCAGTCTTTTTCTTCACTATAAAAGCCTAGACACATTTAAATGTGTCTTTTCATACCCTTTTTATTGTAATGCATTGTATTCCATGAGGATTAGTGCCTTATACATAAGTACTAAACATATCATGATTATGTAATCATGAACTTTGTGTCCTAGTTTAGGAATAGGTGGATGTATGCTAATTGTAATTATAAGAAGTTCAAACCATTGGTTCTCTCACATTACAATTTTTTATGTTATGGCATAAATGCCTACGCTGGCAAGACAATTTCTGATATAATACTCATTGTAAAATCCTTGTAAGCATGTCATTTGATCACCTAAAATCTTGATAACATTTATGCTATGGTCTCCTTAAAACTTCTGAGTTAGTAAAAGATCTTAATAACCAAAACACATTAGGAAATCTCAAAAGAATAAGATAGCATAAGACATTTAATGTTACACCCATAAATTTTGAAGATTTTGTGCATTAGATGCACACAAAAAAAATTCTAGATGTAGTTTGTAATAGCATTTTTATAACAAAATTTGTAAATCTAGCATCTAACACCACGACTTGGCTAGAGTTGCTATATCATTAAAGTATAATAAACATCATATAAAAGAGTAATACTATAATATGTAAGAAACTACAAACCAGTTTGCGACATATAATTCAATATTATTTAATACTTGTTGTTTCTTGCAATGAGTTATACACATATATACATATTGTACATCATCTTTAGAGACACAAACCGTATGGAAAAACTAAGGTAACCTATGTAACAAACATCTCAAAATAGGCTATATATTGGGTACCTTTACAACTTCTTAGTCTTAGCTATAATATTTTTAATGATTTCTTTATTGGCTCTTTTTTCCTGCCTTATTGTTGTTAACACCTTCACATCCATTGAGCATATAGTGGCACCATACCTTCTGCATTGAGTATACAACAAAAAAGTTAATCCAGCCATTCAAACTATTTAATCACTAACCAGTCTTAGCCAATCTGGAACAAATTCATTTAAGAGATAAATGTGAGGTTGTATGTGGTGTCTACCTTGGTATAATTAGGAGTATCAATATATGCCTTGATCCTCCAGTGGTATACCGTAACGCTGGTTTTCCCAGACATATGTATGTAGCTTGATCGTTGACGCACCTACTTGCAAGTAATGGTGTTTTAGTGGGCTTTCATCGTTGCTAGATTGTGGCACATCCACTCTTAATCATAGTTACCTGCATAATTTATAATATATGTACGTTCAGCAGCACAGTGGAACAAAGCAGGTCAGCAAGGGACGACGTTCTGGAAACACAGTTAGCAGCATATCGCTACAACTGAAACGTGGATTTGTATCAAGACCATTGTTTTGTATTATATTTTTAATGCAGTGGTGATGGGTAGCGTTCCATTCATATAGATTTCGGACTGTGTCAAATCTATTAGGTGATAATCATACGAAGATTACAGTAGTTGGGAGGCTAAATCATGGCAACCTCGAGAAAACTAGCCGGGTGATCCATCTTTGCACCGTCTCTCTCCGGATCTCGGCTGATTCTCCTGCCCGTACCAAGATGGACCCCTGCATCGATATCTCCGATTTTTCCTCTTGCAGCTTCTTGTGTCAATATCCTCGACTTTGCTACCAGGGACGGAGCAGTATTATGCAGAGAGATGGCCCCGTAGTGGCAGGTTCAAGTCAAATTGAAGGGCCAAACTTGTACATTGCATCACCTAATTTCTTCTTCACTGAACTTACTTCTGACTTGCCATCTTCAACATGTGTGATGACTAACCACATTCTTTCTAGGCAAAAAAATATGAATGACACATTTGGCAATTTTTATTACCTAAATGGCACGTTCTTGAACTTATTGTCCAAAATGGCACATTTCGGGAGCAATATGTCCCCTGTTGGGACGCATTGAGCAATGCGTCCCAGCAGAGGACGCATTCAGCAATGCGTCCCCGCGGGGGACGCATTGGTCCCACAGGAGGGCAATGCATCCCGAACCGGGACGCATTGCCCTCTTGTGGGACTAATGCGTCTCCCGTTGGGACGCATTGCATCAATGCGTCCCACCAGAGGACGCATTGGTCCCACAACAGTGCAATGCGCCCCGATCCGGGACGCATTGCCCTCCTGTGGGACCAATGCGTCCGCCGCGGAGACGCATTACACCAATGCGTCCCCATGCAGGACGCATTACACCAATGCGTCCACATGCAGGACGCATTGTGTTTTTTAATCATATTTTCGCAGTCACTGATATTGTTTCATAGTTATTGATATGTATATTAACAATATTGATTATATTTTTACATTTACAATTCGTTTACTTGTATTTGGATGTCTATAATATACCCAATTATTATAAATTTATCAATTTCAATAGCTCGTAACATGCATATGGAATATATAAGTGTATTGCAACCAACATCAGTTGGTTCCTAATTGATTATATAATAAGAACTTAATCTAAAAAAATGAGATAGCAATTAAAAACAAGGTTAAAACATGAACCAACATGACGAGAAAATAATACACAACAGAACAATATGATAGATCCAAAATGAACCAATGTGATATCATAATATGATAGATCCACATACAATATATGTCTTCACAAAGGCATACATACAAAACTGTACAATATATAAAAAACTAAGTACGTCGTCCTCTCCCACGACGTCCTCTCCCACCTCCATCTACATTTGGATCCTCTGTACCGATGTCATCTGGAGACGGCTGAACTGGGGACAACTGCGTAGGAGGTTGCTGGCGAGCATCAGGGAAGAAATGAAAAGGTGAAGGTGGGGTGAGGGGTCTCTGAAAACTAGGATAGGATGCATCAGGTGGGGTGCATCATGAGAAATCAAACGGAGTAGGTGAATATGTGACATAAGGTGGTGGTCGGCTCTCAAGAATAATTGGTGGTGGAAATGGAGTGTATGGAACAGAAGAAGAACTTGCTCCATAGTATGATGGTGATTGAGGTGGGGTGATGAATGAGGAATATGAAGCAGCTCCTAAAAAATATGGCCTTGTCGGTCCCCATGACATAAACTGAGAAGTGGGAGTGGGAGTGGGCTCAGCATTAGGAGTAGGAGTAGGAGTGGGATCAGGGGTTGTGGTATGAGTGGGTATGGGATCCCACGGCCGAGCATAGTCGGAAAGACTATCAAAGTAACTCCCTTGGATGTTGTAGATGCCGTCTCTGATCTGTGTAGGGGCGTTCTCTAATGCCGCTCGGATCGCCACCTGTGTTTGTACCTGTAAAACAAAGTATGTACACATAATAAAGACCAATTACATATATTAAAAATAACAAAGATAAATAATAATAGTTTGTAAAAGAAATAATAATGATACTCACAAATTCCTGCTGGTGATAACTTTGCGGGTAGTATGTGCTTGGAGGCATAGCTGGAGGGGGCACGATGTATTGTGGATGATACCATGCATAGTGAACATGAGGACTGAAGACTGTATCAGCTGGTGGAGCGGGAACTAAGATCTCACGTCTGTTGTTCCACATCTGCACCTCCTGCCTATAATGAAGCATCCAATCCTCATCCGCATGACCCCTCCCATCTATCCGGCTAAGCTGCGGCAGCTCAAGAGTAGGTTGTACTTGAACAAAGCCGAACTGTCCAAGTACTCTGTCGGGGAAGTGCCACTCCACTATTGTGTAGCACAACAGAGGCACTCGTGCCAACCAAATATCACTACCATCTCAACAAATGGCAGGCAATCTCTCGAGAACATCAGCAGCGTAAGGAGTCAACTCTATATGTTATTCATATAGACAACGTGTATCATATAAAATAGAGTAAATTGCAAATAAATAAAACATATACCATACAACAGAGGTAAATAAGCTATACTTGTGAGGGGAAAATCTGGTCAAATGTTGAATCTTAAAACCGAATTGTTCCCCTAATAGTTTGACTCCTTTGGACAAAGATAGGCCACCTATTAAATTGACAAACTAAATTTAGATAAACACTACATAATGTTTGAACAAATATAAAAATTAATTATGTAGATCTTTAACCTATAACCCAAGGGAACATCTTTTGGCCAATCATCCCAGCGCATTGCAATTGTACCTGGGCGTCCAATTCCCAACCTCTCCCAACACCATAGCTGTAATAGGTAGACACAACCTGACAGATGGGCAGTTCTCCTGGACCGGGTGGTTGCCTTATACAACTCCCTATATAAGAAAGCTAGAGTTGCATCACCCCAAGATAGAGTGCCACAACGTACAAAATCGGACACAAGAGGTAGGTACCTAACATGAACTCTATCCTCTGTACTATCTGGGATAAGGTAACTACCTAAGAAATATAAGAGATATGCTCTAGTATACCTTGTCCTCAGTTCTAATTGTTGCTCTTCATCACCCGCGGTCAGATCCATATCCTTGAAGGTCTCACGCAACCAAATCAAGGAGATATGCTCCTTAGACATCCCATCTGGTGCATCTCTTAAGAAATTCTCACAAAGGTGAGTCCATGAAGAAAATTTCCCCTCATCTACACCTAAAGGATATGAAGCTATAACTGGTGGGCCATCAATCCTCCGGACTAAAAGAACTGCAACATCCTGAAGAGTGACACTCATCTCAAAAGGAGGAAACCTAAAAGTATTGCTAGAGTTTTCCCACCTGTTAACTAATGCAGTGATTAAGGTAGGGTCAAGGTGGATAGAGGGTAGCCTATGAACAAGCCCAAAACCAACCATGGAAATATTTTCTAAAACATCCGGGTCAGTAAGAGGCCATTGTGCCTACATGTTGTGGTGCTGGGAGAGTTGGTAGGTTGCTTGTCTAGGAGCCATATCTATGAAAAGTGCAAATATTACATTAAATGAAAAGTGCAAATATTGTACAACATTTAAGTTTGTTAAGATTCTTCATAAGATAAGATGAAATTAATTCAAATACATGAACCACCAAACAATATAAAAATAAAACATGAACTACTAAAAGAGAAATACTACAATAATTAGTTACTGCATTTGATTCAATATATCATCTAGAGGTTCATAAAATGGCCACATTTGATGTACAACTCGATGTATCTCTGGATGTGATACAGCTAACTGGATTTTAACATGTTCATTGATTGGCATTGCTTTCTGTTTCGTGTGATCCCAATACCAACCAGGTAGCTCAAGAAGTTCTTCATACATGTGAAACATTTGCTTTAAAAATTGCCAATAAAATTTTTCTTGTTCTTTTGTCACTATAAATCCTAACTTGTTGTACAAAAAATCTGGTACGTCATTCCAGTCATCATCCAATAGAGTTTGATGAGCCATTTTTTCCTGTAGGCACTTCGTAGCTATTATTTGGATTAACTCTATGGACATGTGAAATGTCCATGTCCTTCGATGAGCCATCTATAAAAAAACCATTATAAATTCATTGTTTTAGTGAAATTGCAAACGTTACATGACTTGAGTAAATTAAAGTTTCAAACATTACATGACTTGAGTAAATTAAAATTTCAAAGATTACATGACTTGAGTAAATTGAAATTTCAAACATTACATGACTTGAGTAAATTGAAATTGCAAACATTACATGACTTGAGTAAATTGAAATTGCAAACATTACATCACCAGACATCATATGACATTAGGACAAGTGCGTCTATTATGGCTCTTTCTGCCACACTTATGACAATGATATGTATACTGATTTGGATCAACATCCATAGTTGAATGCCTTCTCTTTTTCTTTGGTCTTCCAGCTTGCCTTCATTTCCTAGGGGGTAATAAGGGATAAATACTTCTACTTTCATCAAATTGAGGCCAATACCTCTTGTCAGGAATACCACGAAATTCAGTTCTGTATGCATTTAGATAAGCCTCATTTGTATAATATGCACTCACAAGTGCATCAAGATCCCAATTGACAGAGTCTGCAGCTACCCAAACATGAGAACATGGATAATGCCATTGTTGTGGAAAACCACAACTGCATCGACTGCCACCATTTGGACGCACTATTACTTGAAATCTATATCCATCCATGTCACCAACAAGCCATTCATCATTGTTCACACAGATGTGTATTGTCAATTTTTTTGCATCCTCTCGAACATTATAAAGCTTATCATGAACCCTAAAGGGCCATTTCAGTCCATCTTGTGCACGTTTATTTGCGATATTACGCCTATGCATCCACATGGTCACAGAGCGATAGTATGTGGCAACAATTAACGCTTATATTGGCAAATCTCTAACACCTTTTAAGACTCCATTACACCCTTCAACATGATTGGTAGTCAATGACCCATACCTGCAACCTCTATCATATGCGAGAGCCCAAAGTAATGGATTTTGGCCTAATAAATACGCCTTCGCTGCTGGTTCTATGGTTTCTATAACAGTCATATGATGATCAAATTCATGTGTATCAGTTGTGGATCCCACCTTCCACATAAGCTCCCTCAACTCCTTGGACTTGAACTGCTTATGGAAGTTCTCCTGAAGATGTCGAAGACAATAACGATGTTGAGCCCAATCAAATTTTGATTCAAGTGCTGGAAAAATCTCACTCATTCGATCAGAAATAATACACAAGTTTGTACGTCGTGGAATGATTGGAATACAAGTTTGTAGACAACCAAAGAACCACTCCCAGGAGTCCTTATTTTCTTTCTCGACAACAGCAAAAGCAAGTGGAAATATACCATTATCAACATCTATGCCACATGCAATGAGAAGTATGCTAGTATATTTTCCTATTAAAAATGTGCCATCAACAGTAAGAACAGGCCTACAATAGGCCCAACCCCTTACAGCTGGACCAAATTCCCAAAACACCCGCTTGAATCTACGAGTGCCTTCAGTTTGAAGGGTATACTCATCAATAAGGTGGGCATATATAGTTCTTGGAATATATTGTGTCAGAGAAATCAGGAACGGCAACAAACTATGATATGATGATTCCCAGTCTCCAAATATTTTACAAACAACCTTCCTCCTCGCTAGATATGCCTTCTTGTAAGATATATTGAGCCTTAGTTCAGCATTCACCTTGTCACGAATTTCTCATGTCGACATATCCAATCGTGATACTAGGATTGGCATTATCATTCGAGTAATATAAGATGTTGTGACTTGGTGATGATCATGATTCATAACAGTTAATTCAAAATTGTGGCCTGTTTTACAACGTTTTATCTTCCACATGCCACCTGCTCTTTTGGACTGGCAAGCGGTCAATCTCCAAGGACATCGTTGATCATGGATACAAATAAGTTTAAGATGACGATTATTTGAGAGTAATGTACAGTACTGGACATTCTTTTGTACTGACCATTTTTGGAGCGTCTCAACCAGTACAACTTTAGATGCAAATAAAGCACCCTCATATATAACAACACTAGAAGGATTGTAATTGAGACGAAATTCATGACGAAAATCTTCCACCCAGTCATCATCTTGAAAAGCTTCATAGTTGGAATCAATGTGTTCATGTTGGGGCCATTGGTTGTCAAATATGGATGGAATAGAACTCCATTCTGCAATAGAGTCAGGGAATGGATGTGTGTGCTCATCATCGGTTTCAGTGAATGACTCATCCTCAGGTGGTTCACTGTTATTACCACCTTCAATATCACTATTGTTATCACCTTCGTGATCACTATCATTATCACCTTCATGATCAATATCATTATCTCCCTTCTCAACCTCAACACTAATATTCTCAGTAGTAAGATTTTGAGAAAATTCAGGTGGTTGACTCCACTCAGCAGTTAAATTGCTAAGACTGAATTGAGGTGGTTGACTCCATTCAGTAGTTAAATGACTTTGAGATAATTGAGGTGGTTGACTCCATAAATTATTGTGAGGGAATTGAGATTGAAATTGATTCAATAGACTCATTAAACAAGGTTGTTGGTGGATAGATATTTTTTTCAAGAAACACATCAATATAGACATCAGTTGAAAGTGATAACAAGGTTCTGTATGCATCATCATCATCAACTTGTACGAGCATATGATTTTCTCCAGGGAAAAGATAGGATATTTTGATAGAGAAGTGGTTGGGATTGATGTCAAGTGTTGTATAGATATATGATTTTAGTTCAGATGGGGTATTAATAAGTGAAATGTTTATGGGTCTAACAGATCGACTAGAATAAGACCCATCAGAGAGAAATTGTCCATCATATCGCATCTTCACAATTCATGAATTTGAACTAGATGCCATGTTCCTATATTTTAGAATATTATATTAACATCAGAAACAAATTCATATTTTATAACATTATATTAACATGAATTAATATTTTAGAGCAGTGACATCATTTTTAAAATAATAGTTAAGATTTTAGAACAATAATTTTGAATTTGGAATTAAATTTATTTTACTACTTTTTCTATAACATTAACCGTGAACAACAATTCAGAACAACAATTTTGTTGTTTTTTTAGTAAAATTAACTAACATTTCATAACAATAATTTTGCTATTTTTTTAGTAACACTAACATTTCAAAACAACAATTTTGCAATTTCGAACAATAATTTTTCAGGTATTAATTAGCCTTCAATTGTCATTTTCTACACCATTATTTCAGTAATGTGGAATTAAGGAGTAACAATACAATTATTTCAATTGTAATATTTCGTACTAATGTTAAGTTCAAGTTTTGAAAATTAAAATTTTGGTAGAATAAATACCTCAAATGGAGAGTTATCCCTTGACAATCATAGAATATAAGAAGAAAAAAAGAAGCTCCAAGATCGTCTCCGAGCAGTAGAAGATATCAGCTCCAACATCGCCCGAAATAAGCTAGAAATCGCCTCCAAGCAGTAGAAATCCGAGCAAAAGTTCCAGAGCAATGGGAGTATAGAGCTAGAGTAAGAAAATGAAGAATGGTGTGAGTTTGGGGGGTTGATTTCGGCCAATATATATAGGGGAGCAATGTGTCCCGGTTGGGGACGCATTGCGCCAACGTGGCACCGAGTCGCGCCGCGCCGCAGCCCCAACGACAAAATAGTCGTTGTCCAGGGAGCAATGCGTCCCCGTCCCTGACGCATTGCCCGTGTGGCAATTTCTAGCCGTTGGGGGCGTCTCTGCGCGCGACGTATTGACCCCACAAAGGGCAATGCGTCCCGCTTCAGGACGCATTACCCTCCTGTGGGGCCAATGCGTCCCCTGCTGGGACGCATTGCTCTCACGCGACGCAATGCATCCCGGCGGCAGACGCATTGGTCCCACAGGAGGGCAATGCGTACCGAACCGTGACGCATTGCCCTCCTGTGGGACTAATGCATCTGCCGCCGGGACGCATTGCCTCGTGTGAGAGCAATGCGTCCCAACAGGGGACACATTGCTCCCGAAATGTACCATTTTGAGCAATAAGTTCAAGAACGTGTCATTTAGGTAATAAAAATTGGCAAATGTGCCATTTAGATTTTTTTACCTTCTTTCTATTACTGTTTTTTAACATATGAAAGAAATTCAATACTTGTAGCCTCTTCTTCTTTGTAGGAAGGGACACCGTAGAGGGTTTAAGTGCCTGCACTTTAAACAAATGATACATGGCCTAACAAAAGATGAGCTGGAACATCAATATATACGACGCTGGGTAAATTACGATTGTTACATACCAATATAACCAATATTATAGGAGTCCATTCATTGATGGGAGACAGTAAAGATAACAAGATGGGATAGGATCCCAACCTTTCCACGGAACTGAATGAGGACGGTGATATATATATATATATATATATCCCTTGCTTTGTCCTAGAGTTCGATTTGATTCCTTCATTTCGATTTTTCTTAATTGATTTGATTCGTTGAATTGTGAGAAACCTTTAACTTAATATGAAATTTCTAGTTTCCATACTAAAACGAAAATAAAAAGATTTTTCCTATAATATTTTATTCATTATACTATACCGACCTTGACGAGTCTTTTAAAAAAGAATAAAAAAGAATAATAAGAATCAAGTTATTTAATTTTAATTAGAGTTGTAGTAAAAGAGTCATTTTGAACCAATTCCCAGCCAGCACTAAAGATTGCAATTTTGAATGAATCAAAAAAAGACTTGTTTGTTATTCTAATAATACTTAATTTAGTAAGACCAACCAATGAGTTAAGTTTGACTACAATACAAGCAAGAAAAAAGTTTTTTGGAACAAACCCACACAGTATATATAACACAGTATATATATATATATATATATATATATATATATATATATATATATATATATATATATATATATATATATATATATATACTCTACTAAACGTTACCCCTCGTCTCCGTCCTCACATTTTCTTTAGTTAGTTGGTCTCTGTGAAACAATCACGTTACCTAACAATCACTCTCCATAAACCCTCCTTAACTTTAGATAATGGCTGAACTCCTTACATATAAATACCTATCATGTGTGTCATCCTTTTCTGTGTTAATGTTCTCCATAATCTCATTATTGCATATACTTCACGCAACAACCTGTTTTCAATTCTCTTTATGCAAACCGCTTACAATTACGCAGGGCAAATCCCTCTTGCATGTTTTCACAATGACAGGCAGACAGCCATATACCGCCAAGGAGACAACGGCCATCGTTATTCGGTCAGTCTGTGGTCTGCATCGGCCTATATGGTGCAGCGGTGCCAAACTTGCACCAACAAAGGGTGATGGCAGGGCGTAGAGAGAGTTAAAGGGATGCAAGAGGATTGCCACCGGTGGGATGAAGTCAACTTGATCGCCCTTGTTGTGATGGCTGTCTCCAGATGCTATGCAGCTTGCTCGATGAATTTCTCACCAAGTATCTTCGGGCACCTTAGTATCACCTCAACTATTGTCTGGCAATATCCTCTGTTATTTCAACGTACGATACCGGATTATCATCCTGTCAAACAACGGTCAAGCCAGGTGTGGGCACCATGAGGCTGAGGCGCCACCCATCTTTTTGCAGGGAAAAAATGTGAGACATTTTAATCAGCCGTTGATCAACATAATCAGGTTGCAGGGACTCGTAACCAATCTATTCGACGGTTTCATATATACTTATGGATAGTTAAGATGGTTCTTTTTCTCCCTAGACTCTAAGTTGCAACTCGTGTTACAAGTGCAAGGATGACGATGGTGGTTGTGCTTATGGCAGCAATTGATGTCCTTATTGGAGCTGCAGCCAGCATGCGAAGTACTGCATATGTTCAGCATATACGCAATGCAAGAGATCATACACGTTTACTGCATATGTTCAGCATATACGCAATGCAAGAGATCATATACGCAACTGATGGTTGTCTAGTGGTTGCAAATCATTTGTTGTTCTAGGTGATTGCAAATTGTTGTTTATTCTACCTAGTTGCAAACTCATGCTTGTTACAGGTGGTTGCAAACCTTTCTGGGTGGTTGCAAATCGGTAGTTGTCCGAGGGGGATTGAAAACATATGGTTTCTTCGGTTGGTGGGAAATGAACAAAAGTTCTGGACACACACAAACCAATAGAGAAACTTACCCCTGGACCAACAAAAATATTTCTTTAGACTCTTTAAATTTGTCTTTCTTCCATCCCACCTATAAATACCCCTCCTCACTCCCATCTAAAAATCTTTTTCCCAACTCCTTGCTGATGTGAGATATTAACAAGGGACCATCGATAGATGATGGAAAGGCCTCCATGAGAAGAAATATTACAAGATGAGGGATGCATTTTGGTGCATGCCTTAAATATAACTCCTCTATGACAGATTTAAGACTTCTAGCTAATTTCTTGCTCCATACATATACACCCTATTCTTGAATAAATGAATTTTTTTGGAACTCCTGGAGGATCACACTTGGATTTTTGCTTCTATTTTTTGTGGGTTTCTACTGTTTGGACGTTTTATTCAACCCTTAAGGTGAGTGAAATAACTTTTATGCATTTTTTTCTACTTGTTACATGCATAATAGTATCTTTCTATAAGAAACACTACTATGCTAAAAGATGACCTTTTTTGGACTGTTTGGTGTGAGTAAGATGGATATCTAAAGTTTCACATATTCTCTATCTACAAAATATATTTTCTTCTATGAATTAAATACCCTCCTTAGACATGCATGGACAAAAATCCATAATATGTGTAAATGTTACGAAAAATGTCATTTTCATGATGTCCTTGTACTGTAATATAAGAAATAGACTTAAATACATTTTCCTTACTCTTTAGGGAATGTTTTATAATCATTTTAAGACTTTTCCTAGCCGTTATGCAGTTGAACTTGTGGTTGGATAGAATTCACTCATTTATGCTCGATTTTCGTCCCCCTATATCTAAATATTAAAAATTGCATAACTTTTACATTTATTGTAGTTTAAGATGAAATATTGAGTGTGATCTTTTTATACCTTTCAAGTTTACATGCAAAATTTCATATTTCAATGAGATTCCTACCTGGAGTTATCATTGTTATGGTCTTATTGACAATATTGGTCTTTAATGTGCCCTAAATAATGGTTTTGTTCTCTTTATGGAAAAGAGTGGTTGAGTATGCCATGATTGAGTAACTTGGAACTAATTTATACGTGTTATAGTTTTAGAAGTTGTGATACTTGATTTATTTCATAAGTAATTCTAGGTGCCTCGTATATAAAATTTTTTATGATGTCAGAATATGTGCATCTTGGTTAATTAATCAAGTGTATTCACAATCATGTAGTGCGTTGTGACTATAAAATTATCTTAGTGTAAGAACTTGTTGGACAGTGAAAAGAGTAATCCTTGTAGAAATTTTAATATTGAGTAGGAGCTCAGAATCATATTACTATTGGGTATATGCAGGTAAAGAGAGGGTTTAACACTATCATCCATATTGCAAGGTTACAAAGAGAGGTTCAGGCCAAGTCTCAGATTTTATATGATAGAGAGTGGTTGTAATTGTAAATACAACTTTAGGGTTTATACCCTAGTTTTTGGTAACATGTCCTGTGTACCTAGAATAGACTGGGTTTTTAGTGGGATGGCAATTTTGCCCCTGTTGATAGGTTGGGCCATGGTGTGATTCCAATTTGTTCATTCGTAATGACTGAGTGAAGAGATCTTCAGGGTTATGATCGTCGTATGGTCTTATACAAGGCTAATTGTGACTTTGTAGTGGTCAACTAATAGTTTGAGTGGTATGCTTCAAACTAACCAATGCTTTATAAATATGTAATCTAGGCATGTAGTATATTTATTAGGGTTATTTGTAAAATCACATTGTATGATAATCACTACTTTGCTCTTCCTTCTAGTATCATATGTGGTTCATGTTATTACACATTTATTTGTTTGTACATGTACTTTTATCAGTATATGTACATTTTATAGAGTCTGATTATAAATGGTTATACTACCTACTTTAACTAATTTAACTACACACACTTCTTGTAAGAAATACACATTATTAGTTTTTACATCATATGACTAAGCTTTGGGGTCTCACACCATAGTTTCCACATCTTTTAGGGGACCAACAACATAGTCAGACCTTTGATGGAGAGGAATGCCAGTTTGGATACCAGTAGAGATGAGAGGTTGGTGTGGTCATTTTTAGAGTCCTAGAGTCCTTGTTGTACTCTTGGTTCAAGGAAGGGGGATTTGTATTTGATTCATATCATATCTAGTTTTTAATTGTATGCCATGCATAATGTGTATATTGTAGTTATCTGGGAAAATACTTTTGTATATAGGTTGTGGCTGAGGCCACCAAACTCATATGAAGTTACCGACTACACACGTATGTAAGTTGAGCCTTTGTGCAAGTATTCATATGGAATGTTGAATTTGTATTTGATTTTAACTATTCCTTTTTGTTATTGTAGTTAGTTAGTGCATGATCGGTGTTTTGATTTTGGGTAATCTCATTAGGTGTGATGGCTTGTCAAATTTGGTGGTATTAGAGCTTTGGGTTCATTGAGTCTACATGGACGTGGGACCTAGGTTGTTGTGTTTATTCTTACATATCCAACATATCTAACCTGGACTTATGGTTATGTAGGTATGATGGAGGACATGAAAAGCATGTTGAGAGTAGTTATGTGGCACCTAAATATGGCAGTAAGAGGTGGGTACTAGTAGGAAATGTACCTGAGATGCAACAAGAACATCATGTCTTGCATCCTTTGAATCCTTCAACCTTAGTTGATCCAGCCTTCCAACATGTATTTGGGCAGCTAATGGCAAGAATCACACATATTCCTGATAGGATACCAGTCCCTCCACCTAGGGAACCTACCCCAACACTAAGTCACAAGGTATGGGGAAGAAGTTTGAGAGGTTGAAGCATGTTGGTGATGTTTGGAACAAAACCATATAGGATGTAGTATGATATGAGCACTTCCTTCAAATGTGGACAAGTTGGGCATGTCAAGTGGTTTTCTCCTTAAAAGAATGAGGAGATTACACAATTGTTGAGGCAGAGCCAACATGGCTATCAGCACCAGTAAGTGGCAGTAGAGGAATAGGATGTGTACAGACATCTCATACAATGTATTCTAGACCAATAGGTAGAGGTAAAGGTCACAGACGTCAATATGTTGTGGTTAGATTCTATGCTATGACTCATCAGGAAGTAGTGGCCAAACCTTGCATTATGACATGTCAGATGGAGCTTTCTCATTCTGACTTGTTGGAACATCTATATGTATCTGTTGTTGTTGACCCAGGTGTGATGCACTCATTTGTCACCAAAAATGTGATGAATAAGTTGTAATTTTTGTATTTGTAGTAGAATCAATAATATTTTGTCAGAAACCACTTTATTTGGTTCCTCCATATCAAGTATGGTGTGTACATCTTACTTTCTTTCGTTCTCATGACACAAACTTCAAGTGGATCTTTTTCCACTTGATATGAATGCATGTGATGTGATCCTAGGGATGGATACCTTGGATATGTACAAGGTTGTTTTGGACTATATAATTCCAAGGTTGCAAATTTTTTTGATGGTGATATCTCTTGGACTTTCTAGGGAGATAGGAAGATTCTTTCTAGAGGTCTAGTGTCAGCAGTAATAGTGGATAAGTTGATGAGACAATGATGTGAATATTTCTAACCACACATGGTAGATACCAAGGTGAGGAGTCCTAGTATCTAGGTGGTACTAGTGGCGCGTGAGTTTGAGGGTGTTTTCTCTAATTAGTTTCCCAGTGTTTCATCCCTGACAAAGATTGGTTTCTAAATCAATGTAGTTCCTAGTACACAATCCATAGCACATGCACCCTCTAACAACAGTTGAACAAGGTCATAGTGAAGAATAAGTACCCATTGTCGAGCATAGATGACTTTGTTTTATTCATGGAGAGGTACTACAATGTTTTCTAAGATAAATCTGAAGTTTAGGGTATGACCAATTGAGGATTATGGTAGATGACATACCTAAGACCACTTTTAGGACTAGGTATGGTGGTAATGAGTTTATGGTTATGTTGTTTGGGCTAATCAATGCACCAAAATCATTTATGAATATGATGAATAGAGTTTTTAGATCATATCTTGACCAGTTCATGGTGGTGTTCATAGATTATATCTTGATACACTCCAAAGACATTCAATATTGTCTTTGTCAAACATTGGGGTTGTTGAGGCATCATAGACTATATGCAAAGTTTAGTAACTATGAGTTTTGGTTGAGTAAGGTGTCATTTCTTGGTAATATCATTTATGAGAAGCATTTTCTTGTAAACCCCAATAAGGTGGATTCAGTGTTGGAGTGGGATCATCCCAAGACACCAACAGAAGTTTGAAGCTTCTTAAGTCTATCTGGTTATTATAGGAGGTTCATCAATAAATTTAGTGTAGTAGATTTTCCTTTAGTGAAACTAAGTAGGAAGGGTTTCCCTTTTGTTTTAGATGATAAGTATTAATGTTCTCTTCATATGATGAAGGATAAGTTGAAAAAATGCCCCAATATTGGTTCTACCGAATCCTGGGAAAGGCTACATTATTTTCTACAATGCTATGAAAAATGGATTTGGGTGTGTGGTAGTGTAGGATAAGAACATGATTTCTTTTGCTTGTTGACAATTTAAGAAACACAAGGAGGACTACCTTAATCATGGATCTTACTTTGAAGATTTGTAGGCACTACCTATAAGATGAGAAGTGACATTTTTTCATGGATCAAAAAACCTAGGATTTGAACATGAGGTAAAGGTGATGGATGAGTTGATCTAGGACTATGATTGTGCGAACAATAGTCATCTGGGAAGGGAAAATGAAGTGAAACATGTTTTGAACAGAAAGTCAACCTCATCTTCGTCATCATTTATAGATAAAGTACAATTGTACTCTATGTCTTGTTATAAGAGGCACATGTTGGTGTCACTTTCATAGATGAATATATAGTTGGAGGTATCTTTGTTGTCACAATTATTGGTGAAGCTGACTTTGATACAAAAAATTAGATATTTACAAATGGATGATACCATGATGAAAAATAGATCAAAGTTTGGAAACATAAATCACGATGGGTTTTAGGGGCAAATGATGGGATAATGAGCTTTCACAATCGGATGGTTGTTCCTAACGTTGGTAGCTTGATGGATGCGGTACATGAGATGGATCATTCCTCAATGCATTTGAGCATCATGGAAATACAAAAATGTATGATAATACCAAGGAATTCTACTAATGGCCAAGTCTGAGGTGTGATGTGGCGAAGTTTGTGGCCAAGTGTCTAGCTTGTCAACAAGTTGAGACCAAACATCAAAAATAGGTGGGGACATTACATCCTTTTCCAATTGCACCATGGAAATGGGATCATGTGACCATAGACATTGTGGTTGGCCATCCTAGGGAAACTGAGGGACTTGATTCCATTTGGGTGGTTGTTGATTGGTTGACAAACTCAGTTCAATTCTTTCCGGTCAAAACCACCTACATTGTCGAGAAACTGGATCAGATCTGTGTTGATGAGATTTTTCATCTACACGACATTCCAACAACAATAGTATCAAGTAGAGGTCCTTAGTTTATAAGCATGTTTGGGAAACATCTACATGGATCTTTGGGGAAACAATTAAGGTTCAATACAACATTTCACCCACAAATAGATAGTTAGTTGGAAGGACCACATAGATGTTAGAGAATCTATTGAGAGCATGTGTATTCTATTTTCTTGGGAGGTGGGATATCCACTTTAGTCTAATCGAGTTTTCTTACAATAAAAGTTACCATAGGATCATATATATGGCATTGTATGAAGCTTTGTATAAAAGGTGATGTAGGTCATGTCTTTGTTGGTATGAGGCAGTTGAGTATCAATTATTGGGTCTTGAGTAGATTCGACAGACTATAGAGAAGATCAAGTTGATCTGGAAATAGTTGAAGGCAACACCAGATAGGCATAATTCGTGTGAAAACAATCATCATTGACCTTAGGAGTTCCAAGTTGAAGACTATGTGTATCTTAAAGTCTCCCTAGAAAAAGGGTTTTAAGGTTTGGGAAGAAGGTTAAGTTGACTCCTAGGTTTATGGGACCTTACCCAATCACATCTCAAGTTGGAAGGTGGCATACAACTTGGAGTTACCGCCTTTGTTGCACAAGTTGCATAATGTGTTCCATGTTTTGATGCTAAGGAAGTATCACCCTAATATAGAGAAGGATATATGGCTAGTGGCAGTCTAGTTGAAGGGTGAAGGATCCTATGTTGATGGTCTCGTTTTAATCTTAGATAGGTGTTTGAAATAGTTGAGGAAGAAGGATATAGCTTTAGTGAAGATGTTGCGGTGATAGCATGGTGTTTAGGAAGAGACGTGGGAGTTATAGGATGAGATGTGTAGGAAGTACCCTTCTTTATTTGTGTAAGATTTTGGAGGTGAAACCCTTGTTAGGAGTTTATTGTTGTAAGGAATGTGACCAACCTTAATTCATAAACAAATTTTTTTGTCTTATTTGGGTTCTTAATTTTTAGAACTAAACTTTGGTTTGTGTTTTAATATCAGTTGATGAAGATAAGCTTCAAATTCTAGTCAATTAATACTTTGTTTTCTCTAATTTTGCAATTGTACATAATTTTGTGGACTTTTGTGCAAATTCACCAGTTTCATGGGTCTAAATACAATTACATTACTTGTATATTTTGTAAAATGGTTTGTTTAAAATATGGTAGAAATTTTTCTTTTTTGTGTTCTTTTAAACCTTATACCAATCCCTTACAATAGACTAGTGTGGTGGTAAGCATAAGTTCACCTATTGATGCCTTTTTGGCTTCATAAATTGATTGTTGTTTTGGTTGGTTACAGACTGATGGTTGTTTGGGGTGGTTGCAAACCATTGGTTGTTCTAGGTGGTTGCAAATCATTGGTTGTTATGGGTGGCTGCAAATCTTTGGTTTTTTTGGGTGGTTGCGAACCTTTAATTGTTTGGGGTTGTCACAAATCATTGGTTGTTCTTGGTGGTTGCAAATTGATGGTTGTTCTTGATGGTTGCAAACTAATGGTTAATCTAATTGGTTTTTAAATATTAGTTGTTCTGATTGGTTGAAAACTATTGGTTGTTCTGGTGGTAGCAAACTGTTGGTTGTTTCGGTGGTTCTAAACTGGTGGTTGTTCTCAGTGATTGCAAATTGATGGTTGTTCTGGGTGGTTGCAAACCTCTGATTGTTTTAGATAGTTTCAAACTGATGGTTGTTCTGGGTGTTCACAAATTGATGGTTGTTCCAGGTGATTGCAACTAAAGGAAGTTTGTACAGACACCAACTGATGGAAAAACTGGCCCATTGACTGATGGAAATACTATTTTTGAATCTTTGATATTCTCAATCTTGCATCCTTTTATCTAACTAACCTTTTATCTAAATCCCTCCTTACCCCCATCCAACTGACCTTTTATCTAAATCCTTGCTGGTAGAGAACACCAAAAGACTATCGATAGATGACAAAAAGGCCTCCAAGAGATAAATAACAAGATTATGGATGTGTGTTGGTCCAAGTCTTAGACATTACTCCCCTAGGATAGATATATGCCTTATAGCTTAGTTTCTTTCCCCATACATATATACCTTATTCTTGAATAAAGGAGACTTCTTGGAGATTTTGGAATATAAAGGTCAGATCTACACTTCTCTTTTTCATTCTTCCATACTATTTGGATGTTTTCTTCAATCCTTAAGGTGAGTGATATAACTTTTGATGTATCATTGCCTACTTATTACGTGTACAATACTAATCATTTTCTAGTAACCCCTTTTATGCTAAAATATGTTTATGTACTATCTGGTGTGAGTAAGATGGACATAAGTTTCATATATGTTGTATCCATAAAATATATTTTCATTAAAGTAATAAGTACTCTCCTTAAAAATGCATGGACTAAAATACGTAATACATGTGTGAATGCTACTAAAAATGTCATTTACATGGTGTCCTTATACCATAATATGAGAAATAGACTTACATATATTATTGTTTGTGTTTGGGGAATATCTTAAAATGGATTTAAGACTTATCCTATCTGTTATACTATTGAAATTTGGTTAGACAAAACCCTAATAGTGAAGGCAACTCATCTATGCTAGGTTTTAGTGCTACTATACCGAAATCTTAAAAATAGCATAATTCTTACATCCATTTTAGTTTATGTAGGAATGTAGGGTGTGATTTCATTTATGGCAAGTTAGGCTTCCTAAAAAAATTCATATTTTAGTGAGATTTTGACTATGAGTTATCATTTTTATGGTGTTATTGACAATATTTGGCTTTCACGTGCCCTAAATAATGGTCTGGTCCTTTTTATGGCCAAGTATGGTTAAGTACACCAATATTGAGTAACTTGGAACTATTTTATACGTGTTGTATCTTTGGAAATTATAATACCTTACTTATTTGATAAGTACTTCTAGGTGCCTTGTATGTAACTTTTTTTATGATGTCTATGTAACTTGTTTAATTAGTTAAGTGTAATCATAATCATGTAGTGCCTTGTGACCACGCAACTATCTCAGTTCTAGAACTTGTTGGACAGTGAAATGAGTAATCCTTGTAGCAATTTTAATTGCGAGAAGGAGCTAGAAGTCTTATACGAGTGAGTATATGTGGGCATATAGATGGTTTATCTCTATCATCCAGACTTCAAGGTTATAGAGAGAGTTGAGGTCGTATCTTAGTTTTATGTGATAAATAGTAGATGCAATTGTAACTTGGACCCGGGGGTTTATACCCTAGCTTTTGGTGATGTGGCCTGTTTGCCCTGGATATACCATGTTTTTGTGAGATGATAGTTTTACCCTTACTAGTAGGTTTGGACATTGTGTCATTATAGTTTGTTCATTTGTACTGAACAACCAAGGGGAAGAGATCTTTAGGCATCTGGTCAACCTAAGATCTTATATGGGTTTAATGGGAACTTTAGAGTGGGCAGGTAGTAGCTTTAGTGGTATGCATCAAACATACAAGGACTTAATAAAATATGTAATCCAATTGTGTGGTATGTTTGTTAGGGTTATCTAGAAAATCACATTGCATGATAACCATTACTTTTCTCTTCCTGATAGTATTATATTTGTGTTATAATCTTACAAATTTAGTTATTTGTATGTGTATTTTTATTTTTAGCTATCACTCAGATTAGTTCTCTAATTTGTTAAATTACCTACTTAAACTAATGTGATTACAGAACCTGCTTGTAAGAAACAAATGTTACCAGTTAGTATATCGTATCATTGGGTGTTGGGGTCTAACATGTGGTTTCCATATCGTTTAGAAGACTAGCACATGGTCAAACCTTTGGTAGTGACGAACCTCAATTAATTGACTAGTAGAGCTAGCAAGTTGATGTGTTCAAGGTTAGAGTCCTAGAGTTGTCCATGTACTCTCAGGTCCAGACATGGATATTTGTGTATGATGTATATCTTTTCATTTTTTTGGTTGTATGCCATGTACGTTGTATATGTTGTAATTACCTGAAAAAATACTTTTGTATACATGTGGTGGTTGAGGCCACCAAACTCACGTACAGTTACATTATATAAATATATGTAAGTTTGGGCCTTTTTGTAAGTATTGTTTAGGAATGCTAAAATCTTATTCAGTTTTACTTTTGTTCCCTTTTGGTAATGTGGTTAATTAGTGTTTGATCACTATTTTGATTTTTATAAATCTCATTCTGTGTGACCAATTGTCACATTGTTAAACTACAATATGACTTAAGGTGATCGATTTGGACCCCACGTACTCAACTTAACTGGGTATGTGGAAAGTCTAGCAAGATAGGAATTTCCTTCAGGCAAAGATTTGACACAAATGTGATCTTTCATCGTTGTTGGATTCATACAAGCAATTTTCATAAATTACAATGTAAACAATTTTGTTAAGCCATTGCCATAGATACTTGTCATGTTGTTAATAGTTGAGGGAAAAATGGAAGACATGCCCAAATATGTGGTGACAGTCAGCAAAGGAAAAGGAAAGTCAAAGGAGAATGTCAAATCCAAGAAAGGTTCTAAGGATGGCCAAGAGTCTTCTGAACTTAAGGCAAAAGGAGGAGTATGGTGCATCTCGCCATAGGTGCACACACTAATCAATTAGATCTGACTAGATGCGCCTTATGAGATCGATACACACACTTGGGATCTTTCACATTTATAGTGGTCCTAGTCTGACACACCTACTTAAACTAATCACATGTACCCGCAAGCACACAGGGTCATGTTGTAGTATAGTCAAGCGGTAAGAAAAGGGTCAATCCTTAGGGAGAGGGGGCACTAGACCTAGGTTATTGTGAGCTACGTTCCTAAAGTAGAGTGTAGGTTTTTTGGGTTTAAAGGTGATTTTAGTTGATTACTCTAATATTGCAAGGAATTAATGACAAGAACGAAACTAGATTACCAAAAAACCATAAATTATCCTAAACAAGTTATGTTTATTGAGCATGGCAAGACAACTAACTAAGCAAGGGCAAAAGATCACTAGCAGTGCAAGTTAGAACCTAAGAGACAAGTTAAGTACTAGAGCAATTCAGGACCTAGGTTACCACTAACTAACAAGAGCAAAGCTAGAAATCTCAAAAGAGCATTAACTACTCAAGCAAGGTCTAACTAGCAAGGACTGTAAAATTAAATAAGAAGCAATTAGGAACAATCAACTACTTAGCATGAACAAGCTAAATTAGCAACAAGGGTTTTTGCAATGAGATGGATAGGTGGACCATTTGGGAATGAAACTATGATATTAGTTGGTGGGGGGTAACATAGCATGAAAGTCTTATATCTTCAATCTAGATTGCCAAACCAAACAACAAGGAAAGTGCTATTTGAATCTACCATGTGCTAATAGTTGGGAAAATAGGGTTAAGTGTAATTCTAATAGGACTTGGCAAGTCTAGGATTCTAGGGTAAGTGGTATTAGGGTAATTGAGAGCCAAGGGTAGGAATGGGGGTAGAGATGAGGGTGTTTCACCTTATACTAGCTACTTAGATCTCACACCTACTTATAGGAGAAGGGAGTTGTATGTGGGAACATAAGGTGCTAGCTAGGGATCCACTAATTGGACCTAGGAGCAATTTCTAAGATAGCTACATACAATCCATTTTCTCTTAGAAGCTAGGTGTTTTCAAGAATCATACAACACGAAATCCATGGTTAAAGGAACAAATCACTAGTAAGATAATGGGAGACAAGATAGAAGGAAGAGACAATCATCATAAAATGGAGTTATGTTCATTACACATTATTTCCCCCCAACATGGTATCAGAGTAACATTTTAGCCCCAAACAGCCCACCACAAGAGGCCTAGCTACACATGACTAAACAAAAGAGCAAAGAAAAGAGAAGAAAGAGGTAGAAATCCACGGAGCTCGTGGCAGATCTTCCTCCTTCACCTCCTAGAAGCTGTAGAACATGGCACCTCCTCCAAGATGGATGAATGGCATGGAAATATGGGGGATTAAGGTGTAAAACTTAGAAAACTAGGGTTCTATGGTGGAATTGAAGTGGAAATGGAAGGTGGGAGGTAGGTGAAAGGTTTAAAAGCAAGAAAATTGTAAAGAAGTGAAATTGCCACTCTACTAAAAATGGTGAACAAAATACCAATGAATAGCAGCGGCAATTTGAAACATTGACTATATTCAATTTCATAAAGAGTACATCAAATTTTTTCCAATAATGGTGTACATGGTTTATACAAATAAATGATCTAAATAGAGGGAAACTCAACTACATCAATACGTCTCCAATAAAACAACTTAACATATAGTCCATGATGGAATGATGAACTCCTTCTCCTAGTCTTAGGCTGGTTCACCATGCTCCTATTGCACACTCTGATCCTAAACCTGGGTGGTTGGGATTACCCAACAAAAGGAGAATATAGTATGTGTCAACCAAAGGAATAAGGACAAAGATAAAGTAAAGTACTGCTTGATAAAGAACTACTATGCTGAGAGGGTCAAACGTATGAGGCAAGTAAATAAATAAGAATTCATCCAAGTTAAGTACTAATAAAGTTGCATGCATGATTTAATATGACTACATTAAACTAATATATGGTTGAGGAACATACCTATCCTTGACCTCTGGATGAGGGAGATATAACACATTCCTAAGAACCCAAATATATATAATGGGGAGAATTATCACATTCCCCTAGGCAAATTTACACATGTCCACTTTGGGTGGCTTGTACTCATGTACTTAATTAGTCATATACATCATCATGCTAAAATAATTTCATGGAAGATTTAAGAAATTAAAATTTTGCAAGTGGGGTCCAAGAATAGATGAATAATTGAATTAAATGTTCCACAAGAAGGCAATAAATAGAATAAAGGCTAAGACAATGCCTCATTGGTAATATTAGGCTTGGATATCAAAATGCCCAACTTAGGGGTTAGAATGCACATACATATACCTCTTTTCACACACAAAGTTTAACTCGAATAGTATAATTTGGTCCACAAAGTCAACTTTTCATCCGAGAAACACATTATGTATGTTAGCCAAGTCAAAGTGAACATATTCATTCAATATATATTTTATATCATTCTAACCCAATTCCCGATATTCTAATATCATGTTAGGGTTTTTTATTTTAATCTTTGTTGAGAGAATATGTGATGCTTTAGATATCAATCTTAGTTCTAATTACCCATCCTAATTCACATAAGTCTATGTAACTCATATATATGTGAATAATAATATATATTCTTCCAATAGGTTTGAATATTGCATTCTCTTCTCTCTAATGTGAATCCATATTATTCCTAACATCATGCTTACCATGTATATTTGTGTAAGTATATTCCACATGAATATCTTTTAGGTTCACTGAATATAGGCATGCTTTGATCCAACTAACATGTCATTCAGATATATGTTTATAAATGTACATTCTCTTACACATTATTATCTTTTTCACCATTTAATTCATAAGAAGACAGTATAGTTAGATGCATTCCATAATTATATTTGTTTTTATAATTACCATCTATTGCATATATATGTATGTGTGTATCTAGGGTTTGTTGAAACATGATTATCAAAATTCTTCATAATTTATGTGTAGTATTAAAAGTAATTCATCTTATATATAATCTTCCATTATTAGCAGAGCCATGACAATCAAGATTACAATAAGGCAACATGCTCAACTTGCATCCATCGGTTGATATGTAATACTACATGGATACATGTATAAACTAATATGATGTATACAAGTAGGTCAATAAGTTATAATAACGTGAACACATTTTGCAAAACAACTCCTTAGTTATATATCTACTATAAAGATCATAAATTAACATTTAGATATCATCTTTAACTGTTATCTTACATACATGACATATTATGACTATTTCCTATATATGGTCCAGTATATCAACATTAAGATCATACTCATATGTATTATTGTATTTATCTATATACCTAGGGTTGACTTGATTACAAGGTGCATGTATTACCATGGTTTACTTCCCACTTTCATCAAAAGTTAATTATTGAAAGAGTAAAATAGGAAAAGAATTATAGACCTTAGACAATAGAACCAAATGGATATGTGGTGATCCAATTGTGAGCATATCTAGGGTTCATCGCAAGATAATTCCTTCAGATCTTCAAGTGGTGTCTTCCCTTGACATGACATTAGTAGCATATCTGATCGACTTGCTTAATATTTGGATAAGAGGACATAGTTGTAGAACCTCGTACTAGAAGAAGACGTTGGTGATTGTTGAAGCTAGAGGTGCATATAGAGAATTTCAGTTGTGTTTCTACATAGAAGAGGAAGGAGTCAGACGGACATCAAGATCATGTTAGGTGGTGTCTTGTTGTTTCATGGTGAGGATGAAGATTATGGAATGACATGGAGTTGTGATGGTAGAGGAGTTGCAACATGGTGTTGTAGGTAGGGGGTCAAGAGGCGGTGCTGGGTGTTGTAGGTCATGTTGTAGGCTGGAGACAGACTTCGACGATAGGAGGAGATCAGGGTGTTATACGTGATCAAGCCAGGTGGCGTTGCCATTCAGAGATGGGTTGATTGTTGGTGAGGAGGAAGGTGGGTGTTGCAGATATCAACGACAGTGTTACCAGAGTTGTGGCATTTTCTACAGGAGAAGGAGTCGACGTCATTATTGTCAGGGTCAACAGCATTGCACTTGATTACTATGATGCCATGTTGTCAGGGTGGTCGACATAGGGAAGAAGGAGGAAGCAGGTGTGATGATGGTCACCGAAGCAACCGAGGACCTTGCTGCGGTCATGGAAATTGTCGTAAAGGAACATACACACAAGAGCAGTTGGGGATTGTGGAAAGAAGAAGGGATCATGTTGATGACGAGACTACCTAGGATGTCCGACACAGTGTAGTGTTACTAGCGCTGCTAGATGGTTCATGGCATTGTTGGGCGCAGGTGGATGGAGAGCAAGGGGTTGCGATGGTGGTAGGCGTTGGTTGTGGTTGGTGGCTAGGTTAGGTGAGGAGGATGAGAGGAAAGGAAAGAATCGAGAGGGAATATATAGGAGGTGGATGAAGAGAGGTCAGAGGCGGCTGTCCTTCAAGGGCCAACGGGGCATCACCCATTACGTAGAGGGGTGTCACCCATTTTAGATGGGGAGAACACTAAGAGGAGTCTCGTGTTTGATAGGGAGGGGGAGGAAGTAACTAAACATTGTGTTACGTTGAGGGGAGAGTGTATTTTAAAAAATACTTAAATTCTTAGTCAATACTATATTTAAAACCTTAGGTAATTAGGATTTTAAATACTTATTCATTTTGGAAAATAATTAATATCCGATTTTTCACATGCATTAGGCATTTATATATATTAGAGTGTGCATATTCATTTAATTAATTAAGAGGGTAATGTAATTCTAATTGACTTGAAAATCCATGGGTTTGCTAATTAAAGTTTGTGGAGTCTAACTTTACATTAATTTCTCCTTTAGAACACATTTTGTATTTGATTGTAAGCTAAGTGCCCAATAAATTTATTTAGAACCTTTCTTAATAAATTTTGATATAAAATTTCTTATTTCTCATTTCTTATTTCTTATCCCATAAAGCCATAAAATCTCTAAATTAATATAATCTACTAACTATCTCTCAATAATGGTCATTTTACATTATTAGACTCTAATTAACATAATAGTTAAGATATTTGTGCAAAAATGCATTCATTGTAATTAATGTGGGTAAATATAGTTCACACCATTAAGGATTGATCATTTCAACATTGAGGATAAATAGGATAGAAAAGATAGGAAAATTTAGGAAAAAGGACAAAAAAGGATATGAAGGAAATAAAATCTTGAAACTGGGTTAAATTACGAATGAACCCAAAATTCAGTATGTTACAACACTCCACCCCTTAAAGAGGAGTTCATCCCTGAAATCTCAACAAGAGGGAAGGGTGCGTATGCAACATCCCAATATTAAGCAGCTAGGTGGTTACTTCTAATCTATGGTACTTCAGATGCTATACTCATGAGTCTGGTTTTACTAAGGTTTCCACTATTCTATTTTACCTTTTGTCAACCATAGACTTTTTGGCTTACTACATTATCTTTATTGTGAAATTACATCATCCTTATTTTTGTATTACTTATGTCACGTTATATTCACATTTTTGTAAAAAATAATTATAGCTCAACATTATGTATAATTCATATGTATTTCTCATTTACTAATTAAAAAATTTAAGCATAGTTAGGGTTTACTAAATCATCTTAATATTTATAAATATATTACATCACAATCCTTAATAACTTTAATTTATTCTCCATTATCCTCATATTACCATCATATAGAATTATCATAGATTATGTTGTAAGAAATTGATAATATTATCCAACAAGTTATTAAGTCTAAATAATGTCACATTAATTTCATGCACCTATATTACACATTGTCATATCACCTTTTATATTCACATTAATGTCATCCCTAACCATTTTCTCCTATTTACACTTCATATTATAACTTATACATTTAACATCGCATTAGGAATTTGGAATTATTGTAGACTTAATAATCATGCTTATGTAAATCCAATTACTCCTTATCACATTTGAGTCATTATATGTATTCTAGTGAATAAGGTGGAACACATTGCATATTAATGAATTGATTCATGTACCAAGTTATGATAAGGTGGTTATATTCCATTTATATGTATCAAGGTATATTATTTGATTATGACACCTAATATCACTAATGTATCATGAATGCATTAAGGATACATATGTATATATGTTAAGGTTAGATGATTACATATTAGGGATTAGGTCAACATGAACATTTACCTATGCATTCTTAAAATGCATTAGTTATATTTACCATAGCATTAGGATGGCATGGTCAACATTATGGGTATTCACAATTAGTGAGTTACTCATATTAAGTATTTGGTGGGGTTCAAACATATGAACTATTCATTGGACGATCTATTATATATTAATTAGTATATAAACAAACAAGTTAAATTATAATTATAATTTTTTTGGTCAATACTAATCAATATGCTCACTTATATGGAATTAGGGTTTCTAATTTTAGAGTAACTAGATTTCAATGTATGGTAGGACTCCATCCCCTCAAAAGGATTTCATTCTCAAAATTAGCAATTCCAAAATCTATCAAGAGGGTAAAGGAATTCTAATTGACTTGAAAATCCATGGGTTTGCTAATTAAAGTGTGTGGATTCTAACTTTACATTAATTTCTCCTTGTTAGCACATTTTGTATTTGATTGTATGATAAGTGCCTAATAAATATATCTAGTACCTTTCTGAATAAATTTTGATATAAAATTTCTTATTTCTTGTTTATTATCCCATAAAGCCATAAAATATCTAAACTAATATAATCTACTAATTATCTCTCATTATTGGTCATTTTCCATTATTAGACTCTAATTAACACAGTAGTATGTAAAAACCCATTCATTATCATGAATGTGGGTAAATATAGTTCAAATCATTAAGGATTGATCAATTTCAACATTTAGGACAAAGAGGATAGAAAATATAGGAAAATTTAGGAAAAAGTACAAAAAGGATATGAAGGAAATAAAATCTTGAAAATGGGTTAAATTGCTGATGAACCCAAAATTTGGTATGTTACAGAATTGGCTAAGGATTCTCTAGAGAAGTTGTAGGGGTTCTATCCTTCGTGTTGTGGCCACCACCTATTTATATATAGGTGGTGGGGAGGCACTAGGGTACATGGGATAAAAATGGGAAAAATACTGGAGAAAATGGGTAGGGTTAGGTGGTCACCACGTCGTGGTGTGGATTAGGTGGCACGGTCGTGGACAATGGCAATGGTCGAGGTGGAAGGTGGAGGTGAGGTGTAAGTATATGTATGGGTGGATATAGTCATGTTGGGTAGAGGATACCACAGTTTTTCTGGGTAGCACGTCCATTTTGGAGGAGGTTGACACAGGTATGGTTGCTCTGGGGTTCATCTTGAATTCGGCTCGCCATGGTCATGGTTGTAACCACGGGCAAGGTGGCCTTCACGGGCCATGGTCGTGTTGATGGCCATGACTGGGGAGATTCACGGGTAAATGGAGATGAGTTACCATTAGTTTTTGGGATCTTGGAGATTAATTCTCCACGGTCATGGCGGTTTCCACCGGTGAGTTGCAGCTCACCAGCAATGGTTGTTCTTATGAAAACGAACATGGTGTCTTTAGTGACCACAACCGTTTTGCTGGCCACGGTCGTGGGCATTCATGTATAAATTTTTTGAGGTCCTTGTGATGTTTAGATCTTAATTCACCATGATTGTGGAGGTTTCCTTCTGTTGACTTTAGCTTCAACTTCTTCATTTGACATCCTTTTTCTTTGGATTGAACCTTGTGCATCCAAGGAGAGTTTGGGGAGGAATTAGGTACAATCTAGGAGTACAAGGACCCAAAGATGTTCTTCATCACTATCCCTTGCATTCACTATCCCTTTCATAAATGCATGCATAAGAACCTTGAAAACATATAAAAGGAGGTATAAGTTCATTTGACATGAAAGTTCACATTGGAGGAAATAACATGCAATCTATAATGTTTAGATGTGATTATAATACAAAAAGACATAGGATGAATCCCTAAAATAGGGTTGCATAACCACCCCAAACTTGAAGCATACTTGTCCTCAAGTATGCTCCAACTTAATCTCTTTATTCATTTTATTTCAATCATACAAGAATAATAACTGCATTGCAAAAAATGATTATAGACTAGATGGTCTCAAGAGTGACTAAGTGCATGTGTTCCATCTCTCTCCTCTCCACTTTCACAATCCAATCATAAAACAAGCACTGAGCATACAAACTTAGAATATATAGAATAGAACACACAAGCTTTCCATATGTCCTTCATGTAGTTCTAGGTAAATTGTTTCATCATGACATTAATCAATGATGACTAGAAGTGTTGTTTCACTTTCATGCATTCAATCTTATGCTTCAAACCACACCAAGTGACCCACGTGGCTGTAGAAAAGGGTAAAGTGAGCTAGGTTTGATGTTTTCTATCAAAATAGGTATGAAATGGAAGAAAGGATTGTGGTAAGAAATTTGAGTGTTTTAACACTCATCTTTTGTTTAGATGCTCTTAAATAGGAGCATCTTTTACTTTCCTTTTGCTTTTTCTTTTCTTCTTTTCTTTTTCTTTTCCCTAAGTGTAGATAGAGCATATGGTTGATAGAGTGGTGTGGGGTGATATAGATATGGTCACCCCAAACTTTTGGATGTGGCCAAGGCTAAATATGTGCACTAAGACATCCTTTCATGAAGCAGGGAGGCATGAAGATGGTGAAAGAAGATTCAGGTCAAAGAGGGGTCATTAGTGTGGTCTTCAACATAAAATCTCCTGCATGAAAAGTAATCTAACATTTCATCAAAAGTTATCACACTACATGAGTGGACTACATGAGATTCATTTTTTTATCAAGTGATTCCATAGGCTCTAAGCATTCATAGGTTGCTCAATTTACAATTCAACCAAAAAAATGACAAGCATGATTGAGGTGATGCACATGTAAAAAGTCAACAATCAAGACCATTTAGCAATAAACTCTAAGAACATGGCATGCATTTGTCAACGATCAACAACATGTAATTTAACAATTGGAGATTTAAGTTGAAACAAGCTTTTGGGCAAGGAGTTCCCAATTTGGGAAACATTGGCCAAAATGGTGCCAATTTGCCCTTTAATCACATATAAATCTAAAATAGGGAAATTAAAGCCCAAAGCAGCAAATTGTAGGTAAAACACACAAAAATCACCAAAATCTACATGAGAATGCAATGCATGACAAGGGGGAGCAAGAAGAGCATTTTTTTTTTGAAAATATACTAAAAAATGTATGAAATTAAACTACATGTATGCATAAATGTAAACATAAGAAAATCAACACTAGATAGGGTGAATTCAGTCAGTTAAAAATCAGGTGAAACATGCACTGACAAAATGAGAGTAAGGGTGGTGCATACCGCCCTACCACCCCAAACTTTTGAATCATGCTATCCTTAGCATGAAACTAAAGCTTAGGGAGAGTAGGGTAAGAATCATGGCTGGTGTGTCTGATCAAATGGTAGGTATCCCTATTGTGGCATCTGGCTGGTATCGATGAGGGCTTTCTTGAGGAGGTGGAGGACCTGGGTGAGCTGGAGGGAACTGATAGTAGTGACCCCAGTAAGCATCCTAAGGAGGAGGGTAAGTCTCTTGATATCCTGAGATACCACCCCAAAAATCATCACCCCATTAAGGGTTTCTCTGTGCATGAGCATGGTGGTAGTGATCCAAGTGGTTGACCCAGTAGTGCATCTAATGTTGGTCATGCCACATGTATTGTTGGGTGAGATGCATCTCTTGGTGTGTCTTTTGAATTCCTTCATGATGCACATGTATGGATGACATGACATAGGTATTTGTTTAAGGCTCCTATAGTTGGGATGTTGCCTCATCCCTTCTCCTCACCCATCGGGCTTGTCTTCTTCGATCTTATTCTTCTGCGTGCTTCCCCTGTACATTTGATTCTCCCATATTTTCATGTGCAACAGTGGCATTGTAGTTTTTCCTTGGATTTCTTATTGTCCATTCCATAAGTCGTATGTGCAAAAGTTTTGAAGGACCCATGAATTCCAGGAGTGGAATCCATGATAAGGTAGCTTGAGATTTGATACTCTAATTTCTAGACTAACATTATACATCATTATTTTGTCCTTAATGGAGATCATGTTAGAGAGAATGAGATACTTGAAATCAACATATTGATCCCCCAAAGCCTCTTTGAGTCTGGTAAGATCACAACATAGGGCTAGAGCGATTTAGGTCACAATTCCTCCCATAAAAAATGGAGTTTTGATTTTAAAAGGGATTGTTCTCATATGATCTATCAAGAGAGACCCTAGGTTAATGTGTAACCTTTCATTTATCCCATGCAAAACAAAGACGTCCTTCTATGAAATGCTACCTTGGTTGTCATAGCTCCCAACAATTATGTTGGCTAAGACTTTCTGCACATACCGAACCAAGGGATTGCTTATTGCCATGGTCTTTGATCTTCCTACTATGTCGTTGCTTCTTCCTGATAGATCAAACAAAACATTTGCATAGTCAATGTCAGTCTCTTCCTCTATCAATTTGTCCCTCATATTGTTGGATTCTTCAGCAATTGCACCAAAAATGCAATTCAACTGAGATGCAATAAGAGTGTCCATTTTATTCAACATTCCAAACTTGATTGCTTCTTATCCTTTTACATTGACCTTTTCAATAGTAGCAAAGAACTGTTGCGTGAATTCCACATATGTGGTTTGTATCGTTAAAAGCACCTTCCACAACCTGGTTCTGTTCATCATGTTCTCCACCGCTACCTTAATACCCAGATCATTGATCACTTGCTTACACACATATCTTGTGGAGATGACTCTCCTAGTCATGCATTTAGGGTAGATGGGATGATGTGCATCTTTATTTTGCCTATTCCATAAGATGTCCTCGCAGGATCTTTACCAAACTTCTTCAATCTGTCCGCCTCCAGGTAGGCCAATGTGTCCTTTATCTCAGAAGAGAGATCCTCCTCATCACTATCATCTTCTTCTTTGTTAGCACGATATGATCTTGACCCCAATCTTGTGTCAATAATTAGAGATACTCGTTGCTTGGGGTATCGTTGTGGTGTGTCCTCTTCTTCTTCTATCACCAACTATCTATGGGCTCAAGGTTATTGTTGCAATCTCTCCATTACTGAAGAGGTGGATTGGTAGGCTGGTGTAAGTTGAGGTGGAGTGCATGAAGATGATGGAGAAGCAATCCCCTTATCTCGATTGTGTGAGTGGTGACCTCAAGTTCAACTTTGTTGATCATGGCATAGATGTTCTCCTCATATGCCTCCTCCTCCTCCTGATAGGTTTTGTCGGTGATCTAATGCCTGTCTGACGATCGGGTGTGGGTGGCACTCATGGATTTTAGACGTTGGAGTGATTGAGAATTGGAATATGATGGTGATGGCATGTGGGAAGGTATGGAGACTTTATAAGAGGCCCTCTTGGTGTGTACTTTGCATCTAGTGATCACCTCAAGGCTCTTTTGAGCCCCCTTCTTCATAGCCTTCCTGATCCCCTTCATGGTGTGGAAGTGGAGGTGGAGTTAAGGCTATGATTTTTGGAGTGTTAGAGAGAGGGAAAGATGGAGGTTGAGAGATGGGTGTAATGGGATGGAATGGTTGTTGTGATGGTCGAGGATGGATTATCTAATGGTCTTGAGTGAGATTTTTTGGATTTTTGTTGATTTTTGGGTAGGATGAATATAGATGAGGTGGAAGACGGAAGTGGAGATGGTGGATGGATTAGGGTAGGAAATGGGAGAGGGAGAGGTGGCCAAGCTGTAGGTGGATATTGGAGTTCACATTGGTGAAGGATGAGTGTTGAAGGATTAACATCAAAGGAGTAGGGCTATCGTCAGTTGTCTCCATGGGTAAGGGGGTGTACGGAGAAGGAATACAGTGGGGGTGTTCATGGAGGAATAGGTGGTTTAAGTGAAAAATATTGGGTGGGGTCACCCCCCTCCACAGATGTGGTGACCTTCTCTCTCCTCAGATGTGGTGGTCACCACGGTCGTGGCCGTTCATGCATAAAATCACCTTCATTCCCGTAACTTTCTTGAGCTTTTGCAATTAAATCCCCACAGACGTGGTGGGCACAATGACTGTGCTACCATCATGTCGCCAAGCATGTGGCAGCGGCCACAGTCGTGTTATCCTGTGTGTGCCTCAGTCATGTTGATTTCCATGGTCGTGGCCATTCCTTCACAAAACTTCACGTGTTACTGTAACATTTTCATCACATTTCACCACGGTAGTGGTGAGTTCTTCAAAAGTGTTTTGTCATTGAAAATTTCAAAAAACTTCATATTTTTGAATTTCATTGAATGGATGACACATTTTCTTCACTCAGTCATGCTTGATCTCAATTTCACTCTCTCTTCAGCCTATGGCATGCATATCATCAAAAATTAAACAATAACTATCAAGCATCAGTGTGCATGTCTATATTTTTGGAAAGCCTAAAGTGTAATGAAAAAAAGAGGGGTTCAAGAATCTCAATTCACATGGGTTGCCTCCCACTAGAACTAAATTTAGAACCTTCAACCAGTCTTGTTGATTTCTTCATCAAGTGTTAACACCCATGTTGTCTCCTCCCTCTTCCAAAGTAATCCTCTCTAGGGTCCTGACGATGTGGCCTTCATCTCAAGGAGTGTATATTGATCATAAATAAGGGATTGTCCTCCATAGTTCTAAGGGATTAGGGTAGTCTAGACTGGTACCAAAATCCTCTTCATGCAATATGTATCTTTCTTCCTCAATGAACATAAAGAAGTCTCTCTTCATCCTTCCATAAGTGACTGTTAGAGTACACACACGCACATTGATTTCAACACTAGTTGTGGACAAGAAGGGTCTTTTCAAGATAATATATTCTTTCCCTTCCATTGGATCGATGTCCATGACCAGAAAATCTGTTGGAAAGGCAATAATCACCCTTATATATAAAGCTAATATCATATTCTCCAGCATGCCCATAGGAGTTCTCCTAGATCAGTCTCCCGATATTACAGTACAATCTATTAGTTTCAATCTTTCTAAACCTAGTTGTGCGTAAATATAAAAAGTATGATGCTCACACCTAAGCCCAAGTCTAGGAGAGGATGATCAACAAGATAGTGATTGATTTATCAAGCAATGAGGGGTGTTCCAGGATCACCCCTTTTTTCTGGTAGGTAGCTTCCCATGATGAAATTTACATGTTTCATAGCTTCGATTTCTCTTGGGGGCATTAGAACCAATTTTCTTCTACCCACGCAAACATCCTTTACCAAGGAAAGGAATGTTTTGATACATGATTCCCCTTATTTTAAAGTCCCTAAGAGGTTCATGAAATGACCATGTTTCTATTGGGGAAAGGGGTCTTCTAGAGCATCATGAAATTGTTGACCGCTTGCACCAACCTCTTCTCCTGAAAGTTGTGGACCTTGAGGTAGTATGATTGTGATTCTTGTCTCGTGGGGTGGAGTTTGGGTTGTCATTGACTCCACACAAGGTGGTGCATCAGGTGTTACCATCTCAAGAGCATGTGGTGCAGCAAAACATGATCTCATCACAAAATTATGGGAAAAATGAATCTCTAGTGCCTTTGGCACTTCCAAGAAAGGGTGGGACAGTTGATCTCATGACCTATGATGGGGGTGAAATGCAAGGTATCGTCTTCTCCATCAATGATTTGACACTTGGGTGTACTTATTCATTACCAAAGGAGATGGAAAGATATTTGATGCGCTCAACACTTTCAAGAAAAAGTGGAGAGATTCTTTAGTGCTCTTACAATATCCACTAGATTCTTCCGACAATGGATCTTCATCACAAACCTTGATCATTTTATCTTCCCCTTTTCAAGCTCTTCAGCAGCCTTCTTCTCCCATATGATTGACACCATATTTGCTTTCTCATGGGAAGGAAATGAAGAAGCTTGTGGGTTGGTTGTGGCTATTGGGCGGGTGGTTCCCTTGAGTTTGGAAGAATCAAATTTTGGAGAAGGTATTGTGGTTGTGGTGGATGAGGTTGATATTGTTGGGGGGGTTGTTGGTATGAGAGAGGTGGTGGTGGAGAGTATTGGTAGTTGAATGGGGCTTGCAGAGGTGGAGAAGCATAAGGGTTGGTGGACCTTGGTATTGTGGTGGAGCATAAGCACTTTGGGTGGTGCTCATAAAACCACCACCATTGTTTGGATTAGGCATAGGTTGAGAAGGGAGCCTTCCTTCCTCACAACAAGAAATTGAAAGATAAATCTGATCTAGCCTTTGCTTAAAGCGGATAATCATTTGCCCATGGGAGGAAACATCTTTCTTTACTTCATCTAGGCTCCTTAGCCTTCCAAGAACCTCATATTCAAACTTTGAGTTATGCCTTGGCCTTGATTTCCCTTTTCGTTCCTCACCCTATTATTTCCATGAGAAGTTAGGATGATTTCTCGATTTTTGAGTAGATGAATTAGACATTGGACCTTTATTATTCTATTTTCCAAAGGCATGCAAAGCATTTCCTTCCTCATCAACGACATCAATTGCCATGGTAGATTGGCTAGCAGAACTTCCAACTTGATTCTTCATGAGGTTCATCATGTCGACAAAGATCTTTATCATTTGAGGATTGGCCTTCTCTTTGACATGATCTGGAGGCAGAGAAGGGGGAACAAAGTTTCTATCAAGGTGATCCCCCTTTCTTGATGCTCGATGTCATAAGTTCTCGGGAAGATGCTCAAATAGAAGCCAAGATTCTTCTAGAGGTCTAGCCATGAATGTCCCCCTACAGGAGGAATCATAGAAGTTTGGCTCAACTCCACAAGGCCAGTGTAGAAGGTCTACACCAACTGCCATAAAGGGACTTTGTGGTGGCGTCAGTATCACAAAAACTTTTGGAACCTTTCCCAAGCTTCATGGAAAGGTTCATTCTCCTTTGTGTGAAGGAGTTAATACATCTCCGCATCTGAATCAACTTGGAGATCAGGTAGAGCTTCTTAAGGAACTCATTCTTCATTGAATTCCATGTCACTACCTCAGACTTGGACATGTACCACTTCTTAGATTTTTCTTTCAAGGATAAGGGAAAGAGGGTTCTTCGAATTGAGTCATCGGTGGCGGCAGGTGAGCAGAAAGTGGAGCAAGTCTCCAGGAAAGAGTTGATGTGGTTGTAGGGATTCTTGTTCTCCATCCCATAGAACGTAGGGAGGAGTCTAAGAAGGGTCGATGGGATGGAGAATTGTTGACCCGACATTTGGTCAACAAGGGTGGAAATTGGGGAGGTGTAGTTCCCCAGGGTGAAGTAGTCATGGAGAGGGCGGATGGGCTGTTGTGGAACTCCCCTAGGAGGATTTTGTGGGACACCCCTGGGAGGGATTTGTGGATCTAGGCCATCCATTTCAGCTTCTCATTGTTGCTTCCATCGGTGTTGGCATCTTCTTCTTCCTATCTCAGGGTCGAATGGCACCAAGACGGTAGAAGTAGAGTGTCTACCAAGAATGCACAACTATCACCTGCACAATACTCAAATAAACAACAAGAGCCAAGTTAGAAGGTAAGTAAGCAAGAGTAAACAAAGAATAAAGAACAACAATGGTGAGGGAAGTAGGAAAAGCTAATCTACACTAACTAGCTAGGTAGAGTGCCTCTTCTCCCCGAAAATGGTGCCAGAAAGCTTGGTGTGCCCCACTAGAGGTGCACACACTAATCAATTAGATCTGACTAGATGCTCCCCATGTAATCTAGATACTCAATTGGGATCTTTCAAATTTATAGTGGACCTAGTCTGACACACCTACTTAAACTAATCACACGTACCCACAAGTGCATGGGGTTGTGTTGTAGTATAGGCAAGAGGTAAGAAAAGTGTCAATCCTCAGGGAGAGAGGGGGCACTAGAGCTAGGTTACTGGGAGCTACGTTCCTAATGTGGAGTGTATGGTTTTTAGGATTTAAAGGTGATTTTAGTTGATTACACTAAGATTTCAAGAAATTAAATACAAGAAGGAAAGTAGATTACCAAAAATCCTAAATTATCCTAAACAAGTGAAGTATAAGAAGCAATGAAATATAATTAACTAAGCAAGGGCAAAAGAGATACGACTAAGATACACTAGACTAGCAATGAAAGTTAGCACCAAAGATACAACTTAAGTACTAGAGCAATTAAGGACCTAGGTTATTACTAACTAGCAAGAGAAAAGCTAGAAAGCTAAAAAGAACATTAACTAATCAAGCAAGGTCTAACTAGCAAGAACTAGGAAATTAACTAAGAAGAAATTAGGAACTAGGAACTACTTACCATGAACAAGCTAAATTAGAAAGAAGGGTTTTAGCAGTAAGATGGACATGTGGACCGTTTGGGAATGAAACTATGATATTAGTTGGGGGGGTTAAAATAGAATGCAAGTCTTATATCTTCAATCTAGATTGTCAAACCAAACAACAAGGCAAGTGCTATTTGAATCTACCGAATGTACTAGTTGGGAAAATAGGGCTAAGTGTAATTCTAATAGGACTTGGCAAGTCTAGGTTTCTAGGGTAAGTGGTATTAGGGAAATTGAGAGCCAAGGCTAGGAATGCGGGTAGAGATGAGGGTGTTTCACCTCATGTTACTCACCATCTAGCCTTTTAGAAAACTCCAGGCAATTGCACTAATCACTCTTAAACTAGCTACATACATCTCACACCTACTTGTAGGAGAAGGGAGTTGTATGTGGGAACATAGGGTGCTATCTAGGGATCCACTAATTAGACCTAGAAGAAATTCCTAAGATAGCCACATACAATCCCTTTTCTCCTAGAAGCTAGGTGTTTTCAAACATCATACAACAAGCAATCCATGTTTAAAAGCATAAATCACAAGTAAGACAATGGGAAATGAGATAGAAGCAAGTGAGAATCATCATAGAATAGAAATATGTTCATTACATGTTATTTCCCCCCCAACATGGTATCAAAGTAACATTTTAGCCCCAAACAACCCACTAGAAGGGGCTTAGCTACACATGAGTCATCAAGGAGACTTCCTCTTCCTGACCCCTCATTGACCTATGAAGGCCCGACATAGGAGGAGTATGGTAAACCAAGTGTGCAACCCCTTAGTTCCGGCAAAAACCATGTCAAACATAAATCGCAGTTTATTCATCCCAGTAAGGATTCGAACCTGAGACCTCTGCATGTGTTCACGGTTTAATTACCAGTGAGCCACACCCTTGCGGGCGGGCTTAGCGACACATGACTAAACAAAAGAGCAAAGAAAAGAGAAGAAAGAGGTAGAAATCCATGGAGATCATGGTAAATATTCCTCCTTCACCTCCTAGTAGCTGTAGAACATGGCACCTCGTCGAAGATGAATGAATGGCATGGAAATATGGGGGATTATGGTGGAAAACCAAGAAAAATAGGGTTCTATGCTGAAAATGGATTGGAAATGGAAGGTGGGAGGAAGGTGAATGGTTTGAAAGCAAGGAAATGGCTAAAGAAGATCTAGATAATCTATAGGAGTGCTAAACTACATGTTGTAGCCACCACCTATGTATATATAGGTGGTGGAGAGCCACTAGGGTAAGTGGAGGCAAAATGGGAAAAATAGTGGAGAAAATGGGTTGGGTTAGGTGGTCACCATGATTGTGGTGAGGCTCCATGGACGTGGTGGGGATTAGGTGGCATGGTTATGGGAAATGGAAATGGATGAGGTGGAGGTGAGGTGTAAGTATATGTATGGGTGTACAGGGCATGACGGGGTGCCACAATCATGTTGGGTAGAGGATACCACAACCATACTGGGTAGCACAGTCGTGTTGGAGGAGGTTGACACATGCATAGTTGCTCTGGGAGTCATCTTGACTTCATCTCACCACAGTCATGGATATCGCCACGGGTGAGGTGGCCTTTAGGGGCCACAGTCTTTCTTACAGCCACGGCCGTGGCCATTCACGTGTAAATTGGGTTGAGTCACTCTTGATTTTTGGGATTTTGGGGAATAATTCACCACGGTTATGGCAATTGCCATGGGCGAGTTGCAGCTCTTTGGACACAACCATTCTACTGACCATGATCATGGTATCTTTAGTGGCCATGGTCATTGTGCTGACCACGAGCGTGGGCATTCATGTAAAAATTTACTAAAGTCCCTGTGTTGTTTGGAACTTAATTTTACCACTATTGAGATCATTTCCTTATACTGACTTTAGCTTCAACTTTTTCATTTGACCTCATTTTGCTTTGGATTGACCCTTGTGCATCCAACGAGAGCTTGGGGAGGAATTAGGTCCAATCTTGGAGTACAAGGACCCAAAGATGTTCTTCGTCTCTCTCCCTTGCATCAATGCATGTGTAAGTACCTTGAAAAACACACAAAAGGAGGTACAAGTTCATTTGACATGAAAGTTTACATTGGAGGAAATAACTTTCAATCTACAATGTTTAGATGTTATTATAATGCAAAAATACATAGGATGAAGCCCTAAAATAGGGCTACATCAGAGTGGATAAGGGAGGCAATTTCCACCACTATCACCAAACTGGACATTAGAAGACAAATTGTCCTCTCGACATAGAGGAACTGAAGAACAAGAATAAGTAAGGGATAGAGATATCCACATAAAATATATATTCTATAGAAATAAACTTATCCTCTTCTTCATCATGGGTATAAAATACCATATGTGCATATCACATATACTCAAATATGCATGATCTAAAAAGAAGTAGACCCTTGAAGAAAGAGGAGTTTGAACCACATGTTGAAAATGGTGTAAGAATTACTTCCACTATGGGAACCTCCTTTTTATCTCTACCCAATGGTCTTGTAAAGGAATTAGAGGAAAACTATTATGTACCTACCATAAATAGAAACAATATTTTTGTATCTTGTTTGGACAAGAATGATTTTGAATTTTTTACCAAGAATGGTTGAATTTCCATTTTTAAATTTGAGATCTTGGATGGTATTCCCTATGTCTTATGGACTTTATTTATTAGATCTTGAGACACATGCATATAACATAAATATCAAGAAGTTAAAACTCTGACCTAGCTTGGTCTCTTACTTTGAAAATCATGGTAGTCATAAGCAAATAATGTATTGTCCTTTAACTGAGATCTTTTTATTTATGCACAACTCACACTGTGGTGGAGCATGATTTGTTATCAGCCATCCCTGCTACTATGGGAAAAATAAGGAACAACAGACCAGAGTGTTAGTTGTCACTCCTCTAGAATTTGAGGTGATTTTATAATACCATGATTTTTATGGCCTCCATCACCGAAAGCTCATTACAAGTCACATAGCTAGATATATTTATTCAAATCTAATATTTTCCTAATGACAGTTTCAATGAGTTTACCCAAACATTGACACAATCACTCAAACAAAACTTATCATTGGCACTGTCATCTAGCTCGGATAAATGAGAAGCACATTTCTAGACTGTATAAAGATTCTTATAGTGACTCTTTTGATTTAAATTAGTAGAGACATGCGAGTCTTGTCTATTGGGTAGGATGAAAAAATCATCTTCTTATGGAAATAATAAAAGAGATAGTGACTTTTAGGGCTCATGCAAAGTAATGTCTATAAACCTATTAGCACTTGTTCTAGAGATGGATATCAGTATTTGATTACATATATTGACGACTTTAGTAAATTTTGGTACAACCACATGTCCTATTGTATCTTCTGAATTCCCTCCAATTGTGCATGAATAGCCGACATGTCATATGCATTTGTCTGAGGCGGATGTACATTAAAATCATCCATTCTCGATCTAGTGCGGCGTGGCTACTCAAGTGAACGCTACTGCTCTGTCACATTTGTCTCTCCCTCTTCTTTAGGTAAGGCTACACTTGGTGCTCTGTACCCCTCTCTAGGGTTCGTTTCCTCATAGCGTGATAACAATTCTAAAAAGTCATTTGTAGGCCCTACATCCCTGAGAAGAAGGCCAGTGTGGTATGGGAGTTCCAGGTTGACACCAGGATAGCAGGGGTTCAGAACATAGAAGATTTTGTTATCTTTGAGTGATATCATTTGTGACCTTGCAAGATAGTTTAGATCCACATATTTGTTTCCATCTACCTTGGTAAGTCCCTCTAGAGTGCATCCCACTACCTTTGCCAAAGTGGTGATAATCCCTTCCATGGTGAATGGAGTTTTACTCTTGGATGGGAATGTCTTCAAGTGATCAATCACCATGTCACCAATGTTCACAAATCCCTCACTTACAATTGTGGCCATAACAAATAAGTCTTTCTGAGAACTAGATCCTTGATTATCATAGCGGCCAAACAAGGTGTTTGCTAGGACCTTTTGCAAGTATCTCAAGAAAGGGTTATCTTGCTCATTTTGGATTTCCCTACAGCAACGGTAGATTGGCCCGTGATCATCTTCCACATCTTGGAGTAATCTGCTCTACCGCTCTTATCAAATCTTCCCTCGTCGAATTTCTTTGCCATTTCTGAATTGGGGGCAAAGATTGCATTGATCTGAGAAGCTTTGAGCACATGTGTTGAGCAGTTTAACTTGAACCTAATAGCATCCTCTCCTTGATATTGTACCTTCTCTAAGGTTGCGAAGAACTCGAGTGATCTCCAAGTATGTTTATTCATCCTTAGTTAAAATCTTTTACAATCCACAACGTCGTAAATGACTGTCAAACATGAAGTTGACCACTATGGCTTGCATTGTGGGAAAACATGCATATCTGGTGGGAATCACCCTCCTTGTCATGCACTCGGGGTGGAGAGGTTTCATTTCCACCTTTCTTTCTATTCCCCTACCATATGTGGTTCCTTTTGGGTGCTTTCCCACCCACGTCAAACTGCCCTCCTCTAGCCTTGACACAATGTCCACCGGTTCATCCTCCAATTCCTCACTCTCAGTGTCGTCTACCTCTTCTTCTTCATAGGTGTGTGACCCCGAACTTGCGTCCAAGTTCAAGGGTACTCTCTCATGGCTTCCACTAGTTTGGGTTGATGATGTGGAATGCCTCGCTGGAGCAGGTCGTGGTGGCAAGCGTGAGGAAGATGCCTCATTAGTTTTCTTGGTTCTTCGCTCATGAGTCGGTGCATTGACTTCAATAGAATCTTAAATGCTCTCTAGCTCTTCTTCTTCTTCCTCCTCCTCTTCCTTGAGGTTGTTGTAGCTTGGATATGATGTGTGATTGCTCAGGGAAGAGTGGAGTCGGGAGGCGCTCATCAACGTCGATCGTCCAAAGGAGCTTGAGATGGAGTTGGATGGTGAGGTAGTACTGTGGGACTGCTATGAACCGAGCACCCATTTGGATTGTCTTTTGTTACTGGTGAGGATGTTTGTATTCTTCTCTACTCCCCTCTTGAGGGCCTTACCCATTCTCTTCATTCTTGCAAGGCTCTTTGGTGAAAAACAGAGCTAGAACTGGAAAAACACAGCTTTGGGTTGTAGGGGTGGAATCTTCTTGTAGGTGGAGAAATCGGTGGTGATGGACAGTGGAAATCAAAGCTAGAGGTTAGGAAAAGTGATTAGGGACAAAAGGAAACTCAAATCTAGAGTTTGGGAGCAAAACGAGGTGATTTGAGGGTGTTGAGAACTCACCCTAGCCGCCTAGAGTCGCGGAACAGCCGTGCTCGGATGTAAAAATGAATTTGGGGTTGTGTTGGGTCGGGTTGAATCAGGCCACTTAAGTGGTTTTTCTAGGCCAACACGGTCACGTTGGTGGGGAGCTGGCATGGCCATTCTGGTCAGCACGATCGTTCTTCTAGCGGCCAAATTCTTGAAACAACCTTTTGTTTTTAAGTTAACCAACACGGCCATTCTGGATGGATTCCAGAATGGCCGTTCTGGTCAAAATGACCATTCTTGTCAAAATGGCAGTTCTGCCCTCTGTCAGTTCAAAAACTCCAGATTTCATCAAATCTTTTAGGAACTCATCATCTAATCCACTTGAATGATATTTTTTGTTGTTATATCCACCACTTTGATTGACCATGCCTCAATTCTCAACTTGATCATGTTCAACCTTTCATTTCATTAAAACTAAAGACAAAAACTATCAAGCTCAAGTGTGTGTGGGTGTGTGTTTTGTGTAAAATAAAGCAATAGTATCAAAAAGTAGGGTTTGAGAATCTCAAACCACGTGGGTTGCCTCCCACTGGCACTAAATTTTACGCCTTCATCCGGGCTTATTGATTCTTGACTTCTTTCACTTCTTTGGGATCCTCAAGGCATCCTTGTAGTATATCTCTTTTTCATCTACTTCCAAGCACATCTCTCCATCGGATTGTTGTTCCTCTACAAGCATCACAATGTCAAAACTTTGATTGGCCTTGTCTGGGCCTACTTCTACAACTGGCTTTAATCTTTGTCCATTGATGGCAAACTCTTTCGCACCTTCCTTCTCACATATCACAATAGCTCTCGATGGATACACTTTCTTGATAAGATAAGGTCCTTCCCATCTAGATCGGAGTTTTCCGAGAAAGAACTTCATTCTTGAATTGTACATCCATACCCACTTGCCGGGATCAAATTCCTTCTTTTTGATCATCTTATCATGAAGGAACTTAGTTCTCTCCTTATAGCTCTTGTATATGTCATACACCTCATGGCGCATTTCCTCCAGCTCATTAAGTTGAAACTCCCTCTTCATTTCAGTATTTTCTCCATCAAGATCCATAGTCTTCAAAGCCCATAATGCCTTGTGTTGCATTTCAACCGGCAAATGGTAGCTTTTTCCATAGATGAGCTTGAATGGGGTAGTTCCAATTGGGGCTTTGTATGTAGTCTGGTATGCCCATAAAGCTTCATTTAGATGGAGTGACCAATCCTTGCAGTCTGGTCTCACTGTTTTCTCTAGAATGAGCTTTATCTCCCGATTGGCCAGCTCAACTTGGCCACTAGTTTGAGGATGGTAAGGAGTGTCTACTCGATGGTTTACTCCATGTTTCTTGAGCAATCCTTCAAAAGTGCGGTGAATGAAGTGACTTCCCCCATCACTAATCATAGCCCTTCAGATACCAAAATGGCTAAAAATGTTTGATTTCACAAAGTCACACACCACCTTGTGGTCATTCGTCCGAGTTGCAATAGCTTCTATCCACTTTGACATGTAGTCGATGGTGACCAAAATGTAGACATACCCAAAGGAAGATGGGAAAGGACCCATGAAGTCAATCCCCCATACATCAGACACCTCCACCACAATAATGGGTGATAGAGGCATCATGTCCCTTTTTGAGATAGTGCCCACTTTTTGGCACTTCAAGCAGCTTTTGCAAAACTCATGTGAATCTTTGAACAAGGATGGCCAATAAAACCCACATTGAAGAACCTTTGCAGCCATGTGTTTTCCTCCAAAATTACCTCCACATATTCCATAATGGCACATGGATAGGATTTCTTGTTGTTCTATTTTTGTAACACATCTTCTTATGAGCTGATCGGGGCAATATTTGAAGAGGTGAGGGTCATCCCAAGCATAATTCTTGACCATTGCAAACAACCTTTTGCTTTCCTCCCTTGTCCATGTGCAAGGTATCCTCCCACTAGCCAAGAAATTGGCTATGTGTTGATACCATGGCCTTTGAGTGGATGAAAGAAGGAAGAGTTGTTCATGTGGCATCGTTTCATTGATTTGATTTGTTTCATTAAAGGGGTAATCAATTTGGGAGAGATGGTCATCATCACCATTTTCCACTCCCTTCTTGTCTACAATCTCCACATCAAACTCTTGAAGCAATAGAATCCATCTGATCAACCTTGGCTTTGAATCTTTCTTTGACATGAGGTACTTTAGTGTAGTGTGGTCTATATATATCACTACTTTGTTTTGCAAAAGATATGATCGGAATTTGTCAAAAGCAAAGATGATTGCAAGCAACTCTTTCTCAATCGTTGTATAATTTCTTTTGGCTTTGTCTAAAGTCTTGCTCGTGTAGTAGATAGCATGAGGAATCCGGCCAACTCTTTGGCCCATCATATCCCCCACTGCCATGTCGGATACATCGGTCATAATCTTAAATGAAAACAAGAAATTCGGGGGTTGCATGATCGGAGAAGAAACGAGTCTTTCCTTCAAGTGATTGAAAGCTTCAATACACTTATCATCAAAATGAAATTCAACATCCTTTTCAAGTAAGTGACTTAGAGGTCTTGAGATTTTACTGAAATCCTTTATGAAGTGGTGATAGAAACTGGCATGTCCCAAGAAAGACCGAACATGTCTTACGATGGAAGGAATGGTGAAAGTAGAAATGAGGCCCACTTTGGCCTTGTCAACTTCAATCCCATCCTTTGAAACCCGATAACCCAAAATTATGCCTTCGGGTACCATGAAATGGTTCTTTTCCCAAGATAGCACTAGGTGAACCTTCACACATCTCTTAAGAAAAGTAGCCAAATGTAGCAAGCACTCATCAAATGTCTTACCGAAAACTAAGAAATCATCCATGAACACTTCCAAAGATGAATCAAATATATCTACAAAGATCGAGGTCCCACATCTCTGAAATGTAGAAGTGGCATTACACAACCCAAATGTCATTCTTCGGTAGGCAAAGGTGCCACTCGGGCAAGTGAATGTTGTCTTCTCTTGATCTGCAGGATGCACGGCAATTTGGAAATATCTAGAATATCCATCAAGGAAACAATAGAAGTGTTGCCCCACTAGCTTCTCCAGAATCTGGTCAAGAAATGGGAGAGGATAGTGGTCCTTCGTGATCTTTTCATTGAGCTTCCGATAGTCAACACACATTCTCCACTTAGATTGTTCTCTTACCAGCATAACCTCACCATCTACATTCTCCACAATAGTGATCCCACCCTTCTTGGGTACAACTTGGACGGGGCTCACCCATGTACTATCAGAAATGGGGTAGATTATCCTAGCATCAAGCAATTTCACAACTTCTTGGGTCACAACCTCTTTCAATTTTGGATTCAACCGTCTTTGCATTTGGCGGTTCGATCTTGCATTATCCTCTAGATAGATTTTGTGTACACAGATGGAGGGATCTATACTCCTCAAGTCCTCTATAGACCATCCAATGGCTTGGATTTTCTTCTTCAATATTTTCATCAATGCCTCCTTTTGTTCTGGTGAGAGAATGGAAGAAATTATCACCGGGAGGATGTCATTTGCCCCTAGAAAAGCATACTTCAATCCTTCTGGAAGTGATTTCAATTTAAGAGTGGGAGTTTCTTCAAGAGAGTTCTTTAATGGTTCAGATATAGAAGGGAGGTCTTCAATTGCAACCACCATGGCTAGCTCATTCTCTTTATCATCTTCATAATCATCATTGGGGAACTCAACGATCGGCTCTAAACCTCTAACTTGAGTGGTAGTTTGAATCCACATAGGTAGGCATTCCTCCATAATTTCCTCTAGGAACTCAATGAGATATCAATCTTCTTCAGTGGCCTCTATCACCTCGGTCGTGGCTGATGATTTAAAGATGTTCAACCAGATCTTCATGTACATGAATGTCACATACATCGTATCGGTCCTCACATGAATAACTGCATCCACTGTTGCTAAGAAAGGCCTCCCCAAGATGATAGGGACCCTCCTTGCGTCTTTTTCCATGTCTAAGATAATGAAATCGGAAGGGAAGAAGGTGGACGTCTCATCATCTAGTCTCACAAGCATGTCATCCACACACCCTCTAGGCGTCTTTACCGATTTGTCAACCAACTACGAAGTACAATGAGCCAGACTCAAATGCCCATTTGTAGCTCTACAAACACATCATATGACATTAGGTTGATGCTAGAGCCCAAGTCTAGGAGAGCTTGGTCTATGTGATGTGCCACAATGTACCATGAGATGATAGGAGCACCAGGATCTTTTCTTTTCCTTGGCATGGTGTGATGCAAGATCGATCTCACTTGCTCAGTGAGCTTGACTTTCTTTGGGGTTCTTTCCATAGTATTTCTCTTGAATGTGCATAGATCTTTCAAGAACTTAGCATACAATGGGATTTGCTTGACTGCATCAAGCAAAGGAATGTTGATTTTCACCTGCTTGAAAGTTTCAAGGATGTCTTCAATGTGCTTCTTTCTTCTCCTCTCAGTAGAAGGCTCCTTCAGAGCCTCAGTAAACAGGGGAAGTTGGGACCCCATATGGTGCAGATCAACAGTATCATCAACAGGTATCACAGGAATCACAGTATCATCACCTGATATCACAGTATCAACCCTGCCTGTCATCATAGTATTCTCAGGCTATATCTCGGTATCAACATGTCCAGTCTCAGTATCACCTCTGTCAACAACAATAGTATGATGGGGGTGCACTAACGTCTAGCCACTCCTCAGAATAGTCACTGCCTTCACATTCTCATGTGTAGTGGAAGAAGGGGCTTGTGGAGGTGGTTGTGGCTGTTGGGGTGGTGGTGGCCTTTGGTGAGGTGAATTTGGGTTTTGGAGGATGAATTGTGTTTGTGGTTTTTGTGGTGGATGTTGTTGTTGTGGTTGGGGGTGGTATTGGGGGGGGGGGGTTGTTGCTGGTATGAATGAGGTGGAGGTGGAGCATATTGGTAGTTAAGAGGTGCCTGAGGAGGTGTTGGAGCATAGGGGTTTGGCGGTGCTTGGTATGACGGTAGATCATATGAACTTAGAGTGTTCCCTAGGAAAGTACCATCATTACTCGGGTTGGGCATCGACTGAGATGGAAGTCTTCCTTCTTCCCTTCTAGCAAGAGAGAGAGAGAGATCTGATCCAGTCTTTTCTCAAGGCAGTTGATGGACTGCCCATGTGATGTCACATCCCTCTTCACATCATCCAAACTTCTTAACCTTCCAAGCACCTCTTCTTGACGTGAAATATTATCGCACTAACAAACTCACCCAGGGCTGAAATCTCAAGGTTTTTAACCAAAACCTTGTGCAATAATACCACCCACAAGTGGACAGGTCTTATCATAGTATAGTTGAGGATCGAATCCCAAGGGACAACATTTTTAAGAATCTTTTACTAGTCGTATCTAGTTGAATCAAGACTAATATTTAGAACAAAGGTTGATTTGAGTTTAATTAAACTAAATGCGAGGAAAGTAAAGAGCAAGATTAAAAGTTAATTAAAGATTAATGATGGGAATCACTGGGATGTTCCTGGGTTTCACCGCCACTGCACATGCAAACACATCCAATCACAAACATATAGGCAAGATATGACCATCCAAATAGAGCTACTACAAAACCCCCCATACAGGTGTTAGGTTCATGTAAGCATCACATTAGGTATCAGATGTCTCGTCACCATCTAGATCACATACTTGCGGCTCCAAAGATACAGATATCCAACTAAAGTTGCAGGCCCCCCTTAGCGGGTGTCAGGCACACAGAAACGTCACCGTGGGCTAGATGTCTCGTCACATCACGGATCACACACTTACGACTTTAGGGAATCCCATCTGATTTCTCATCAGGGAGTCAACCACGTTAATCGACATTTAAATCCTACATATTGAAGTTCTCACAACATAGGAAAAGAACAAGATAAATGCAAGCAGGTGATCAATCCAGAAGCACACATTGATGATTAATGATGAAATGAAAAGTTATATACATGCCATGGGACGTTTAATGAAAAGACATAAGCATGGGTAGTGGGGCTAGTCCTCGCACCCCAGTGAAAGGAAACTACTTGCTCATGGTGAGAGAAACAAGAAGAACAAGAGAGAGAGATAAGATTCCACCATGAGCATGGTGGAGAAGATGATCACATCTCGGTGGAGAAACAGTCTTCTACACAACGTTGGGGTAGATCTGGATGTGGAGGAAAGAACACCACGGAAGATGGGTAGGTATTCTCTTTCCACCTTCTCTTTCTTCTCGTAGTCCTTGCTCGTAACAAGAGGAGCAGCTCATGGACATGATGGTGGCGTAGGCACGGTGTAGATGCAAAAGATCTAGATCCGGATCTAGATTTGGATGGAGTGGCTAGCAGATCTGAGTTTCCACTTCAGATCTGGGTGAACGGGGTGCAAGACCACCATAGAGGCATGCTCATGGCTATCGAGATCATCTCCTTAGGCTCAGGACAGACCTACAGCCTAACGACATCTAGAGATGATGATCTGAATGAAGGGGGTCGAGTCCTATTTATAGGCACAGTTAGCACAGACTCAAGATCGTGATCGCGGTTGTTTGACAGTAGCTCGCAATCTGCTGAATCACGGTCAGTAGGTGGAAGGTGATGGTCGCGCCCTCTCTACTGCTGTGATGAAGGGTGGCAGATGGAGGTGTGATGGCAGATGGTCGTGGAGGGAAGCAGAGTCATGGGTGCATCGTTGCTGCATCTAGGGTTAGAAAAGGTAAAGGGAAGAAGGTTGTTGTGATGTGCAGGAAGGAAAGGGGGGTCGTGATTCCTTTGTCGCGGTCGTAGTTAGTTGGGCCCAGTCGTGATTTTCAAGTAGTCTCGCATATTGTAAAATTGATCATCGAGGCGATTAATTTGGTAATCAAAACCCTCAAACTATGTAATTGATACCAAATGGTGTAAGAGGGCCACTTGGTGACAAAGAAAGAGTTAGCTAGAAAAGAGAGAAAACTTATATTATCAGACATACCATCTTGTAATAGACCACATCACAAACTGAAAAAACCTTTACCACTCTCATAAAGACAAAACTAGAGTTGTGGTCAAATTCATATTGTTTTGCTCTTAAACTTCCTAGAACCATAGGCAATGACCTTTCCATATTGCATAAGAATAATTCCTAAATTGAAATCTTTTTATCATTCACTATTAAGGACAACACTAGAGTTTTGTAATCTTCTTTTCAATGTTAGAAAGTTCTTCTCAAACTACTCTACCATATAGAGAATGTGTCTTTCCTCATCAACATGGTTAGCAACATTACGATGCCACTAAGGTCTTGAATGAAATGCATGTGATATCCTACTAACCCAAGAAAACAATGAATGTAAGTTGGTGATTGCAAATTCTCCCATTGTAGCATATACTCTCTTATAATATACAAAAATCCCCTAACTAGAGATAAAATGGTCTAGAAAAGCAACGTTTTGAAGACAAGACATTCACATATTAAACAATGTTTATAGAAAATGTTGAAATAATAGTTGTAATGCTAATAATCTATAAGACCTATGACTGAGATTTTGGGCTAACCTTGTTTTCTTTGCTTAATAAGATGCTTAAACCTTAATATAATATTTTGATATGTTTTTATAACATGTGACAAGTTTCTATTTTCATTTTGGTCCTATTTGGATGATGTTTGCACTTGATATGCTTGTTTTGGACCCATTTGCAATTTACCCATGAGTGAGGGTTAACATGTAAATTGTTACATGTGGAGTGTTCCCTCTGTGCCTTAGCATCACAAGAGAGAGAGAAAAATGCATAAGGACAGATTGCTTGAACCAGTGTTCTGAAAAGTGGTAATCGGTGTACGGGCGGAGAGATTACCGAATGGAGTATATACAGTATGCGGGAGTATAAGCGGGAGAATATTCGGTTTTAATTGGTTTTGATTTTTTTTTATATTAATCATAAAGATATTTAAATTATATATTGACCATATAATAATGACAATGATAAGTAATTAGAAACATTTATAAGTAATAGACTAATATTGCATTCATAAGTAGTTGAAACATTGATGAAATTAGAGAAGAAAACTTTGGTAAGTAATTACAAACATTGATAAGTCATAGACTAATATCACATTAATAAGTAATTAGAAACGTTGATAAGTAATAGACTAATATTGCATTAATAAGTAATTAGAAACATTGATAAGTCATAGACTAATATTGCATTAATAAGTAATTAGAAACATTGACAAGTGATAAGACTAATATTGCATTAATAAGTAACTTGAAACATTGATGAAATTAGGGAAAAAAACATTGATAAGTAATTAGAAACATTGATAAGTCATAGACTAATCTTGCATTAAGAAGTAATTAGAAACATTGATGAACTTAGAGAAGAAAACATCAATAGTAAGGATCAGTTCAATAAACACTAACTATAAACTTATAGAGAAAACATGAGGAGAAGACCAAATATGTAAATTGGAAGAAGAGAATGTAATTGTAATCACCAATAGTAGTATTAGAAAAAATTAATGTAAAAAAAATATTACTAGCATTTGATTTTGAAAATCGCCGATTAATGGGTCGATTATTCCCCCGATTGGCCGATTAATCGGTCTTGGACCGATTATAGGACGATTATTGATAATCGGTTCGGTAGACCCCCAAAAAGGAATATTCGGCCGATTATTCGGCCTAAGCGGCCGATTTTCCGAACAATGGCTTGAACCATGGTTGATGATGTGACATCACATGGTGAGATTTGGGTTTCTAGGGTTGCCTTCTTGATGTGTGTCGTCCTTTCTGGGGTTTGTGTGTGTAGCAATTGCAACACCACTCTTGGATGAGTGTTGTGACTTCTACACTTACCCTAGGTGTTGTTTACTTTGACCATGTGACCTTGGTGTGGTTTGATCGAAGGGGTTTGTCCTTTTGTGGATTGCTTCGGCCTAGTTGGTTGATAATCCTTGTGTAGGGATTGCTACACAATGTTCCTTGATGTGTTTCGACCACAACAATGTGTGTAGTGAACCCTAGTAGTCGCTACACCACCTTGGTTGTATCACCCTTTGATGCATGCATGTGTTTAGTGGTTGCATGGTTGTTTCCTTGGTGGACAAGTGTCCTTTTGGTGCTCTCTTGTGTTGACACTGCATAACCCCCTTGCTTCCCTCCTACCTTAGGTATATAACCCCTCTCCTTCACATGAAAGTACCCTTTTTGGCCCTACGATTTCTGTTCTCCCTTGTGTTCATCCTTGGAGCATTATGGAACAAAAGAGGACTGATCTTGGAGCTTTGGTAGCCGATCAACCTTGCATGTGGTGATCTTGAGCTCGATCATCTTCCTTATGGTGATATTTGGTGATCTTCCTTCTTGGTAAGTTGTTACCTTTCCTTGGTCACATTTTATTTTGATCTCTACCATATCTTCCTCTTCCTTTTTAGCCATGAGATTATGGTGCAAGCATGGTGGCTATTCTTTGTTGATCTTCACTTTACTAAGGTCAGAGACTATGGATTTACCATGGTGGTACCTATGTGAAAATAAGCTCTCATCTTTCTTCTCTCTTGTGCGTCCTAGGGTTTGAGTTTTCCTTATCTTTAGCCATCTTGTGACCTTGGTATGTTTTCTCCTTCTAGAGGTGATTTTGTGGTTGAAAGTTGATCTTGGTTGGAGTTCATCTTCTATCTTGGATATCATGGTCTTGGAGCTTGATTCTCTACATAAGGTAGGTTATATAACTCTTCTCCCTAGTATTATTGCACAATTTTCTTATATGCACGTTGCTATTTACATCTCTAAAATGTAATATTAATATGCTAGATGAATTTGCCATGATCTAGGGTTTAAGGATTGGTAATAATGTCATGAGGTTTGCTTCTACCCCGAAACCCTAATTTCTTGTACCTGATTTCGTGGTGATTTTGGAATGGATGTTTTTCTCTTGATTTAAATTATGGATTTCATCAACATGCCTATGGTTTGAGTATCTTGGAGTAGCATGAAGTTTTAGTTCTATTTTGCATGTGTAAAGTGAGTTTTATCTCTTTTAATAATGTTTTTTCATGGTGATTTCTATGACACATGTTGTAGGGTTTAGATGGTTATGTTTGTGTGGAGTGTTCCACTTAGATGATGGCTTGGTTTTCTTGAGGTTAATCTTCTATTTTCAACATGGTTTGATTCTTTTTGAAGTTGGTTGTGTGGCTTACTTGAGGTCTCTACAACTCTTGGTATTCCTCTTTGGTCGCTACTCTAGTTGGGTGGTTGTTGTGACTACAACAACCCTAACCCTAGGGGTGGTTGCTACATAGCCCCCCTAACGGTCACAACATGATGTTCCAAGCATGTAAGTCTCTACACATGAGTGCCTTCAACTACTACACTCAACTTAGAGTTTGTAATAGATGCCAACACTAAGTAGGTCGCTACACCTATGGTCATTGCATACACCTACTCTCATGTAGTATGTAGTTTTCTACACCTACCATCTAATTGACCACAACACTTGGTTAATGGTCTATACATAATGATGTGAATGTGAATGTTTAATCATACTTAATAGTGATTAACCCTAATACACTCCACACATATGGGAGGTGATGAAAGTGGGGTTTGGTGATTGGGTGACACCATGGAAATCCTAATCACCTAAACATGAAACCCTAACCCTAATTGTGGGAAATGTAATGCAATTGCTCATTTTTCTTGAAGATGTTATCATGTGATGGTTTTTTCTCTCTCCAACTTGTTTAACTATAACTTTGTAGGTGAAATGAAAGTCATTTCTATGTGATTGCTATGGTGATCCTTGTATAATACAGGGGTGATTATGAGTATTGTTAAGGGCACACTATGATATTGAATGTGTAGGAATTATGTGATTGGATCTAATGACCTGACAAGTGCCTTGTGCCTAGTTTGAGGTGAAATCCGCTAGAGATGTGATTGAGGGATTAATATTCCATAGTGATGTGAAATTGATGTTGGTGATGGAATTATGAATGGAAATGAGACATGTATCATGTAATGAAGTGACAAGTTTCATTTCATATGTTTTATATCTTCTGTAGTTATACCTTTACCCCTATTTTTATAGAACTTGTTTGGGTTTTGTACATTGTAACTTGATTGATGCACTAAAAGGTGCTTAATTGGCATAATTAATCTAGTAAAACCCTAATCGTGTAGATGCCCTATGCCATAGAACCTTTCCAATGTCATAACTTCCTGGGTGGTGAAACGAGTCATTCCTAAGGGAAACTCAGAGTGCATATTATTGAATATGTGGGGGTGCAAGTCGAGTGTCTCCTTATCTCCAAAATTACATGTTGGGAAGGATAATTGTAGTCATTCCTAGCCCTAAGTTGAGATGTCCATTCGTGAACTATTCTCCTTTTGTGATATGTGATAGGCATCAATATAATTGTATTTGATACCTCTTTTTAGAATGGCCATTTGTGAGCCTATTCTCCAACGCCCTGCCATGTTCCAAGGTGGGCTAGGTATTTATCAACATGACTATATGTCATTGTTGTAGTTTACTATTATGTCTCTACCGTGTATTCTATCATACTGAGGGAGAGGTGTTGGAGAGATCATGGATTCCATCTCTTCCAATGATCTTGTATGGCATCGATTTTGACTTCATAGTGGTAGGTTGAATTTGAGTGGTACGCCTTAAATCCTCCGGAAAAAAAGACATAATACAACTGTGTAGTATATTTTCTTAGGGTTAAATAGGACACACATTGGATGACCCTATGCCTTATTTCTTGTACTGATTTCTCGTGGTAAGAGAAATCAACTATTACACATGTTCTTCATATTCCTTCTTTAAATATAAGATGTTCTACTGCTTAGTTGTAGATGCCCGAATTTCTTAGACAATGGTAACTGCTTTATTCATATCATTTCTCTAAACCTACTCAACTTGATGTTATGGCTATTAACTTGGTTTAGTTTCTCTATTCTTATTATAGTTGTGGAAGAGAGTTATATCTCTCACTGGGATGTTGGTATCACCCTGTGGGTTTCCAAATCTTTTAGGTGGTCATGCACGCTGAGGTAGAGATCGTGTGGCTGAGGCTGAGTAGCAGGAGCAATAGCAGTAGAAATTAAGGTTGGATATGCTACTAGTGTTTTGTAGTAGAGTCATATGTGTTGTCTCTTTACTCTCAGGTCCTTGGGGAGTTTTTTATTGTTATGTACAATGACACAAGGTATGGCAGTAGTCCATGGTTGTACAAACATGGTTGGTATATAGATGAACATGTTACCTCTTGTAATAGGTTCTGGAAAATTAGCCAGTGAACAGTGATATGTGTACATCTTTTGGCATGAGATATGTAATATAGGTGGCTTCATGTGGACTCAAATGTAATAAGTTTCAGCTTTCATTTTTATGTGAATCAAATTTAATTTCCTGAGTTTTATGGTAACATGGTTGATTAGTATTAATTCCACATTTTATTTTGAGTAATCTCACTTTTATGTGACAATGGGCATCACAATTCGGTTAGTATCAGAGCTTTATGTTTGTTGATTCTACAGGGACATAGGACTAGGGTTTGTTTCTATTCTAGTATCCTCCAACCTATCTTATGGTAACTTCTGCTTATGTAGAAGAAGAAAAAGAGAAAAGAAGATGGTTGGAGAACATGAAGAACATGTTGCCAAGAGCAGTGATGTTGTACCAGGTGGTGGTGCTAGGAGGCTAGAGAAGGTTGATGTTGTACAAGTCAGGGTGGTGGAGTACACTATTATGGTGGATCCAGCATATGCTAACATGTGGTTGATTGAGTTGGAGAAGGCTTTCAAGATCCTCAACATCCTAGAAGAGGAGAAGGTGAAGCATTCTGTGTATTTGCTAAAGGGAAGCGGTAGACATTGGTGGGCCATCGAGGATGAGAAAAGGCCTGGTGTTGTAATCAGTTGGGAAGAGTTCTGATGGGAGTTTGTGAGTTGGTACTTCTCAAAGATCTAACTGGATGAGAAAATCACACAGTTTAAGAAGATCTAGTAGGGATATATGATGATCAATGAGTATGAAGCCAAGTTCATGGAGATTTTGAGGTTTTATCTACACATGGAAGCAATGGATAAGGAGAGGATTAGATGCTTTGAGAAAGGTCTGAGTTATGAGATGACAACACTAGTGTCACCCTTAGAGAATAGAGAGAGGTTTGCCACGTTCATGGAGTCAGTCAAGAGGGTGGAATGGTCAGTTGTTGATAAGTGTGAGACGAAGGTCATGAAGAGGTCTGTGGTGAATCAGGGACAATCATCTAGAGGCTTCAAGAAGCCCAGGTTTTTATCACCTCAATCTCAGTAGAGGTCGGTTGTACAGTCATAGTGGTCACCAAGAAAAGATAGAGGTCGTAACTTTTACCTATAGGATCCTACAATGCAACATCAATTTCAGTGATGGGGTCATCTAGGTCATGGTATGAGAACAAGATTTCCTATAAGTGTGGACAGGTGTGGCACCACAAAGCCATACTGCCTGATGAGGGATGAGGAGGTGACTCAACAGCCGAGGCAGAAACAACAAGGGTCACATCAGTGATAGTTTAGCAGTGGTAGAGGGAAAGGACGTGACTTGGCATCACAAGATGGTTCTTATGGGCAAGCTAGTAGAGGACAGGGGCGATAACAGGAAATGACTCGATTCTATACTATGAGTGAACCAGAAGGAGTGGTCAACCCGTGAGTATGACAGGTCATATGGAGTCATTTCATTCTTATTTGTCTTCTTCTCATTTTATATTTGTTTTGGTTGACCCGGGTGCAACACACTCTTTTATGACTAGAGAAGTGATTTCTAGTTATTCTTTGCCTATTAGTCGTAGAGCTGATATTCTTCACTTAGAAACTCCTTTGGTTGGTTCTGCCAAGTTGTAGGAGGTGTGTCCTTATTGTGTTCTTTCTTTCTCGGGCCACAACATACAAGTGGATCTTATACCACTTGATATGCATGGATTCAATGTGAACTTTGAAATGGGCACTTTGGAGAAAAACTAAGTAGTCTTAGATTGTAGTTTCAAAGTTGTGACATTTTTTATGGTGATGTTTTGTGGATCTTCCAAGGAGATAGGAAGATTCTTATGACGTGTTTCGTGTCAATGATGGTGGTATAGAAGTTGGTGAGTTAGGGTTGTGAGGTGTTTTGGCACATGTGATGGATATTAATGTAAGGAGTCCTAGTATTTAGGAAGTCCAGTTGTTTGTGAGTTCAAGGATGTGATTCCTGATGAGTTCCCAAGAGTTTGCCCAGTTAGAGAGATTGATTTTAAGATCAATCTTGTACCCAACACACAACTGATAGCACATAAATCATACATGATGTCGCCAGCTAAGATGTCAGAATTGAAAAAAACAATCGCAAGAGTTGCTTGAGAAGGGTTTCATCTGACCAAGCACATCTCCTTGGGGTGCTCCCATTCTCTTTGTGAAGAAGAAGGATAGATCAACAAGTTTGTGCATAGATTTCCGACAGTTGAACAAGCTGACGATCAACAATAAGTATCCTTTATCACAGATTGACAATTTGTTTGATCAGTTAAGGGGTATTGCAGTCTATTCAAACATAGACCAGATGTCAAGATATCATCAGTTAAGGATCAAGGTGGATGACATACCCAAGTCAGCTTTAAGGAATCATATGGTCATTATGAGTTTGTGGTTATGTTGTTTGAGCTAACCAATGAACCAAATGTGTTCATGGACTTGATGAAGAAATGTTCATGCCTTATCTTGATCATTTTATGGTCATGTTCATAGAAGACATCTTGATATACTCCAAAGACATCCAACAACATGAACAACATATGTGTTAGGCGTTGACCTTGTTGAGACAACATTAGTTGTATGCTAAGTTTAACAAGTGCGAGTTTTGGCTGAAGGAGGTGCCTTTCCTAAGAAATGTGATATCCATTGAAGGTGTTTGTGTGGACCCTAAGAAGGTTGAATCTATGATAAAGTGGGAAAAACCAAAGATGTCGACAAAATTTTGCAGTTTTTTGGGTTTGGTAGGATACTACAAGAGGTTCATCCAGAGATTCAGTGCAGTGGTGTTACCCCTAACTAATTTGATAAGGAAGGGTGTGTCGTTTATCTGGGATGACAAGTTTCATCGTTCTTTCTAGCATTTGAAGGAGAAGCTGACTAGTGCACCAATGCTAGTTCTTCTTGAGAAAGGAAAAGGGTGTATAGTTTTTTGTGATGCGTCAAAGAATGATTTGGGTTGCGTGCTAATGCAAGATAAGAATGTGATTTCTTTTGCTTCACAACAACTTAAGACACATAAGGAGAAATACTCGACACATGATCTGGATCTTGCAGTGGTGGTCCATTCCTTGAAGATATGGAGACACTACCTTTATGGCGAGAAGTGTTAGATCTTCACTGACCACATGAACCTTATATACATCTTCTTGCAGCAAGAGTTGAATATGTGTCAGAGACACTGGATGGAGCTAATCAGAAATTTTGATTGCACCATAGACTATCATCCAGGAAAGGAAAATGTGGTCAAAGATGTGTTGAGTAGAATGTCTGCTTCATCATCATCTATGGATAAGGCACAATTGTGCTCCTTGATGTTCCATAAGAGATACATGTTGGCCTCCTTGCATCAAATGAATGTGTGCTTTGGAAGTGTCCACACTGTAAGACTATTGGAACAGTTATAGGTGAAGCCTACATAAGGTAGCAGATCTGTGATGCACAACATAATGATATTGTGATACAACAAATCTCAGCAGAGTTCAGCAGCGAGAAGTGTCATGGATTCCATGAGGTAGATGATGGGACAATGTGGTACCACAGAAGAATAGTGGTACCTGATATTGATGATTTGAGGAAGTTAGTTCTGAAAGAGGCTCACTCTTTGATGTACTCTATGCATCCAGGTAGCATAAAGATGTACCATAATCTTAAATATTTGTATTGGTGGCCTGGCTTGAAGCATGACATGTTGAGTTTGTTGCAACGTGTCCTATGTGTTAACAAGTTAAGGCAGAGCATCAGAAGCCTATAGGAACTTTGCAACTGTTGCCTATTCCATAGTGGGAATGGGATCATGTTACTATAGACTTTGTGATTGGTCTCCCTAGGACAATCAAAGGTCATGATTCCATTCAGGTGATCATTGATAGGTTGACTAAGTCAGCACATTTCTTTCATGTGAAGACAATGTACACAATGGAGAAGCTTTCTCTGATATATGTAGATGAGATTGTTCATTTGCAAAGTATCCCAACTACCATTGTGTTAGATAGAGGTCCTTAGTTTACCAATCACTTTTGGGAGTGCCTACACACAACTATGGGTACACAGTTAATGTTTAGTACAATGCTTCACCCTTAGATAGATGGACAATCTGAGAGGACAATATAGACCTTGAAGGATCTATTGAGAGCGTGCGTCTTATAGTTTTTGGGAAGTTGGGATGTCCAACTTAGTTTGATAGAGTTTGCCTATAATAAAAGTTATCAGGGGACCATTGATAAGGCACCTTAAGAGAACTTGTATGGGAGACATTACAGGTCTCTGTTGTGTTGGTATGAGATCGGTGAGTATTAACTTTTGAGCCCTAAGCTTGTGCAACAGACGATCAAGTCGATAATGATGATAAAACAACAGTTGAAGGTTGCACAAGATAGACATAAATCATATGTTGATAATTGTTGTAGTCCTTTAGAATTCTAAGTGTGAGACAGAGTGTATCTCAAGATCTCTCCTTGAAAATGTGTGCCGAGTTTTGAGTATAAGGGTAAGATGGCTCTCAAGTATTATATACCATACCCTATAGTGGTACATCTTGGAAAGGTGGCTTATAAGTTGGAGTTTCCACCTGACTTGCATAGGCTGCATCTAATGTTGCATGTTTCCATGTTGAGGAAGTGTCACCATGACACTGAGTTGGTTCCACAGCCCGTAGAGGTTGATATGGATGAGGACATGTCGTATGTGGAATGTAAGGAGTGGGATCCCAGAGGGGATCCACACCCTACTAAAATAAAAAGGCAACATCGTAAACCAAACACCAACATAAATTTTTTTGCCAAAGGGATGAAACCAATTTATTCCACATAATGTATCGTAACACCAAAGTTTAGCAGCGGAATAAAAACATTGACTATATTTAATTTATCATAAGATTACAAAAGTACCTCTACATCATCTCCCATAAGGGTTTACATAAAGGGTACATCATAAGGATCTAGTATAGGGAAATTTAAACCATAACAACATTGTCTCCAAGCTTCAACTCCTTAAGCTATGTCCATATATTCATGCCATATCATCCAAGTCCTTCACCTAAGGTTGGAAGCATACCCCAGCAAGAAGAGAAAAATAGATGACATCAGAAAAGGCTGGTATGTGCATACTAAATAGGAGATTGAGCAATTTTAAAGAATAAAGAACATCAAACTAAAAGGCTTCCCATAGAAAAGACAAGTACTACCCAAACAGGCATAAAAGAATATAAACAACAAAATAAGAATGAAGCAAAAGAGTATATAAACAAGGCATCCATGTGTTTCACCTGTGACAATACTAGATAGTATAAATATGTAGGTAAGAAATAACACATCTACCACAAATGTCGGGTGAGCGGGAGCTGTGTACATCCACTTTAAATATGGGGTGACATGATCTATCAACATCTTCCCGAGCAGGAATTTAACATCGATCCAATTATATAAATATGCATGAATTTAACATCTGCATTCATATGTGGGAATTTAACATCCACATAAAAACACATGCATCATTATACTAGTAGTCACCACATGATGGATAACAAATGATAAGTAAGTATAAACAAATAAGGATGATGAGAACAAACATCAAGTATAAAGTGGGATCAGCGGATCCATGCCATCACATAATGCACTATATATATATATATATATATATATATATATATATATATATATATATATATATATATATATATATACACACATCCACTACCATGGTGGGAAAGAAGCACATAACATCAAATAAGTCCAACATACACAAAGCATAGGAGAAAGTTCAAAAGAATATCCATGATCACATGAATATAAAATAAGGTAGTTCACATGAACCATGATTTTCAAAAGAAAAGACATTGTGTATAGGTTAATGTCCATAGGATCAAGAGAAAGATAATTTAGGTTATTTGTTAATAAAGAAGAATAGGGGATGCAAACATACCTTAAACATGTGTCCTAGAAACACTCTTCACCAATCTAATTGTTTCTAACATCAACTTTACCTAATTACAAATTACTCACATGTATTAGGGTTTGTCATATGCATTAGTGTAAAGAAAACCATAGTTATTGGTATTTTCACACAAATTCCAATTTAGACTCTGAAAACATCACAATTCACCTAGTTAGGTTCTCCTGATTAAGAAAACATATACTTTTGTATATTTTGGAGTTATAAAGATTAAAGTGCATTTTTGGTGATTTTTAAGTAATTAAATTCTTTTTAGAAAACACCTTATGATAAAACTCAAAACCAAACCATGAAAACATATTTATCAAAATGCTTACATTTTTTTATTCCAAAAAGTATTTTCTTTTAATTTTTAGACAAAGGAATAAAAAGATACAATTTTTAGAAAACGAATCAATCACAAAGTGACACATCAACATATGACGAGAAAGAGGCAAAGAGAGAGAGGGGGAGAGGGTCAGCCACTTGACTAGGCCTAGCTACGGGGTGCCAAGTCAGCGGGCCATGCCAAGCAAGCCGTGCATGGCTTCGGTCAAAAGAAAACAAAACTTGGTTAAATGACCAAATTGCCCCTAAGAGAAAAACAAACAAAAGAAGTAAAACGGAGGGGCAAAGATGACAAACACCATGGGGGATTAATCCCCTTTGGCTCGTTGCCATTGTAGTAGGCTGAGAAACTGCTCGCAAGTGTAATAATAGGCAAATCTACAATTCTTGACCAAATGCAAAACTGAAGGTACAGAGAGACAAAAGATGCAAAACTGAACTCACCAAGGTAGGAAATTTGGCCGGAGAGGCATGGTGAAGAGGGGAGAGGGAACCGCAAATCCTTGGTCGAAACTCACCTACCAATGACCACACACGTGATAACAAAGCAAATTTAGGAGGAGAGGAGGTTTCATAGGGGCTGAGGGATGTTTTCATTGTGTTATATATAGGTGAGGGGAAGATATGTGGCGAGGAGGGAGGTGGTTGTAAGGCTTGGGGAGAAAGAAATTGGGGGTTTCCTTATTTCTCAACCAAAAGAAGGAAGTAAGGAATCATTGGATGTGGAATCTTCTCACGAATCCACAACAACAAAAATCTCAAAAAACCACCAAGAATATAAGAGTTATCCACAAAAAACATCTTGCCAAGTCGGGCGCACGGTTCACACACGGACATCTCCTACCCAAGGTAGGAGATACAATCGCAGCCATCCAAACATGATTAGATGGCCCACTAAATGAATGAAATCAACTATGTGCGTGTGACACATAAATGATTTCCAAATTCAATTTGGACTAAAGTGTGAATGAAATTATTTCTCTTTTTCTCTCTCCTCTTTTGAGGGTGTAAATGAAACTGAAATTAAATGGACTTTGACACCCAACCTATTTAGTACATGAGGAATCCAAATATGCAATTACATTATCCTTTTGAGAGCTTTTAATATGTTAAATAAAGAAAATCCTATTTTATCTTTCCTCATGTATTAATGATTATAAGATTCCCCAAATTTTATGAAACTTCACCCATAAGTCATATTTAATGTGTTGGATACGAATTTTCCATTAATTTTACATGTTGGAGAGGATTGTACATTTATTTAATATTTTGAAGGTTCTACACACTTTCTCTATCCTGATTTCATATTTTAATCAAACATCTTCCAAATCAGATGAAAATTCACCCAAAGGCTATATTTATTATGTAGATCACAAATCCAAGATTATTTTCCTCTTTTGGAGTCATTTAATATTTTACTTGATATTTTAGGGGAAAACTCATGTATATTTTCCAAATTTAATTAAATTAATTATTATAAGGTAAATAATGTGAAACTTGACTCCCAAAGCAATTGGGACCCAAGGAATCTGAATTTCTCTTTTAGAATCTCCTTTTATGAATTATAACACTTTTGGCTTGTTTTCATTATATTTATTTTAATATTATTCCACCATCTAATTATTCATCCATATCTTTATATTACAACTAAAAGAATTATATACCATTATTGTGCACAAGTTATTATGAAATCTCCATTTACATCATATGACATATTTTATGTGCCAATTATTGGCCCAAGCCTAACGTGTTACTTTAGATCACATTAGGGTGATTTATACATGCATTAGCTCATTATTTTTTACTAAACATATTTTAGGTCTAAAACCTTAACCTTGTTTGGCTAAACCCAAGAGGTCAAACTTTTAGGGTAGGGTTTAAGATCTAGTATGTTACATGGAAGGTCCTATGTTGATCTTGCATAGAAGGATCAAGAAGTTCAAGAAGAAGGATATCATTTTGGTTAAGGTTTTGTGGCATCACCGTGGCATGGAGGAAGCCATGTGGGAGCTTGAGAAAAAGATGCGTAGGAAGTACCCATCTCCTTTTGTATAGGATTTTGAGGGTGAAATCCTTGTCAGGGGTTTATGGTTGTAAGACCTTGACTGGGCTTTTGGGCTAGCCTTGTTTTCTTTTCTTTATAAGATGCTTAAACCTTAATCTAATATTTGGAGATGTTTTTGTTACATGTGAAAAGATTTTTTTTTCATTTTGGTCTTATTGGGATGATGTTTGAGCTTGATATGCTGGTTTTGAACCAAGTTGCAATTTACCCAGGAGTGAGGGTTAACTTCAAAATTGTCACAGGTAGAGTGTACCCTCTATGCCTTAGCATTATGAGACATAGAAAGATGCATACAGGCACTTTGATTGGACCATGGTTGATGATGTTACATCACATGGTGAGATTTGGGTTTCTAGGGATGCCTTGTTCATGTGTGTCAACCTTACTAGGGATTGTGTATATAGCAACCACAACACCACTCTTGGATAAGTGTTGAGACTTCTACACTTACCCTAGGTGTTTTTTGCTTTGACCATGGTGACCTAGGTGTGGTTCGGTTGAAGGGTTGTGTCCTTTTGTGGAGTTCTTTGACATAGTTGGTTGATTATACTTGCTTCCTTGATGTATTTTGATCACAACAAGGTGTGTAGTGAACCTAAGTGGTTTCTACACAGCCTTGGTTGTATCATTGTTTGATGCATGCATGTGTTTAGTGGTTGCGTGGGTATTTCCTTGGTAGACAAGTGTCATTTTGGTGCTCTCTTGTGGTGACACCTCATAACCCCCTTGCTTCTATCCTACCTTAAGTATATAACTCCTATCCTTCTGATGCAAGTATTCTTTTCAGACCTACTCTTTCTCTTATCCCTTGTGTTCCTCCTTGGAGCTTTGTGGAGAAATATGATCTTCGAGCTTTGGTGGTTGATCAACCTTTCATTTGGTGATCTTGAGCTGGATCATTTTCCTCGTGATGATCTTTGGTGATCTTCCTTCTTGGAAAGTTGTTATCTTTCTGTTGTCACATTTTCTTTTGATCTCTACCCCATATTCCTCTTCCTTCTTGGCCGTGAGACTATGGTGCAACCATGGCAGCTATTCTTTGAGGATCTTCTCTTCACTAAGGTTAGAGACTATGGATTTACCATAGTGATACCTATGTGAGAAGAAGCTCTCGTCTTTCTTCTCTCTTGTTCGGCCTAGGGTTAAGTTTTCCTTATCTTGAGCCATCTTATGACCTAGGTATGTTTTCTCCTTCTTGAGATGACCTTGTGGATGGAAGTTGATCTTTGTCCGATTTCATCTTCTCTCGTTGATATTGTGGTCTTGGAGCTTGATTCTCAACATAAGGTGGGTTATTGTTGATTGTCTAGGCAAGTGAGTTTTAAATCTTATATGTCTCAACTCATCAATCACCCACAAGTATACATGATCAATTGTAGTTGAGGTCAAACCACAGAGAGCTAGGCTTGCTTGTGCAAAAGAGCTAACTTTCAACAATCTAAGTCAGATTATAATAGTTGAGTTTGATTGCAATTAGCTAGATGACAAGTAAACAACAAAAAAAATAATTTAAAGGTGAAGATAATATTTTAGAATGTCACGGGCATAATATGTCACCACCATACTATCACATCATGTGTAACTATGATAATAGATATGCTAATAATTTGCAAGGAGGTTGTCATCATCGTACACCTCCCGGTGACATGAGACAATTCTCATCTTCACATAGCACTCTTGTGTCTAAGCGTGGATGAGAACACAACCTTGGGTCCTCAACATTCTCTAGACACTCCCATGGTAAAGAGAATGTTGCAATGAGATCTACTCCCTTCTCCCTCATACATTCTCCCTAATAGCACAAAGAAGCATAAAACATGTACAATTGGTGGCCAACCAAGCGTACAAGTAGTAAAACACCATAGAAACTCATGGAGAAGCAAATTAACTAGAATAAGATATAAATTACGAGTTCACATGAGTCATAGAATGGGAGCTACTCTCCCATGCCCAAGAAGAAAGGTTCTACTTATGCATGATGAAAAAACACAAGTAAATTATAGAATTTTTAGTGTTTTTCATGAGTAGAGAGACGAAAAGCTAAAAGTAACCAAGAATGAAGTGGAAGGAGTAGAACTCCAGCTTGAGGATGAAGTTCCACCATTGTAGCTGCTCCAACTTGGAATATTTTACCTTTAGAGAAGCCTGGCTGGAGTAGAGAAGCTCAGCTACACACTTGGAAGAGAAAGAGGAAAGAAATGATGAAGAAATGTTCTCTCTCAAGAAACCTCCTCTTCTTCTCCAAATTCGCCCCTCCTTTGCTCTAGAACTCTCTTTCATCAAAATATGTCCCAAATGAAGATTGATAACCACCCCAAGTGTCTACACTCATTTTTAAAATGAGGAGAGGATACTTTCAAAATCTGCACAAAACTGATAAGGACGCGATGTGTCTTTATGAAGGAACGTCGTGCAGCATAGTGCAAATGACATTTGAGATGCTCTTTCTTGATAGGTACATGAAATTTTCTAATAATGACACATCGTGTATCTACAATTGGAGTCAACCTAGGTGGGAGACACACTTCGTGTGATAATAAACACACATTCGTGTATCTGGGCAGAAAGTTGAACTTTGGCCTTTGCACATGTGGCCACACTTTGTCTTGATGATGACACGATGTGTCTTTTGCTCTACAGTTTGGGGACAAAGTCCTTATGAGAAATTGGATGTCATTAGTTGAATAACACATACCATGTTCTTTTATTTGTGTGAAGGAATGCCCTTCCTGGAAAGTTATTCGTCTTATACAAATATAGACACAGTCTTGTGTTGTTTCTTCATGATCAACTCTATATCAGCTGCAAATCAATAGGGAATCCAACCAAGGTTGGATTTGGGTTGGATTATCTTCATTTCATCATTTTTATGTGTATCTCTGATCAACATCATGTAACAAGTAAAACAACTAAAGGATGGAAAATTAAGTATGATTAGAGACTATATGAACTGAATTTGTGTGTGAATATGCAAAAAACGTTGATATGAAATGTGCACATCAATTATAGAACTCTTCTCCCTGCTATTATTGTACTATTTTCTTACATACATGTTGTTGTTTACATATCTAAAATATAATCCTAAATGCTAGATGAAGTTTCCATGGTCTAGAGTTTAAGATTTGGTAATAATCTCATGTGGTTTGCTTCTACCCTCAAACCCTAATTTCTTGTACCGGATTTTGTAATGATTGTGGAATGGATTTTTTTCTCTTACTTATAATTATGGATTTCTATCAACATGCCTATGGTTCGAGTATCTTGGAGTAGCATGAAGTTTCAGTTCTATTTTGCATGTGTTGAACATGAGTTTTATCTCTCTTAACAAGGTTCTTTCATGGTGATTTCTATGACACATGTTCTACCTTTATATGGTTGCGTTTATGTGGAGTTTTCCACTTAGATGATGCTTGGTTTTCTTGAGGTCAATCTTATATTTCTCCCATGGTTTGATTCTATTTTGAAGTTGGTTGTGTGGCTAACTTGAGGTCACTACACCTCTTGGTATTCCTCTTTGGTAACTACTCTATTTGGGTGGTTGTTGCGACTGCAACAACCCTAACCCTATGGGTGGTTGCTACCTAGCCTCCCTAGCAGTCATGACATGATGTTCCAAGCATGTAGGTCATTGCACATGAGTGCCTTCGACCGCTACACTCAACCTAGAGGTCACAACAAATGCCAACCCTAAGTAGGTCACTACACCTATGGTTACTACACATAGTGTCTACAGACACCTACGCTCATATAGTAAGTAGGTCGCTACACCTACCATTTAATTGACTACAACACTTGGTTAATGGTCTATACATAATGATCTGAGTGTGAATGTTTAATCATATGCAATGATGCTTAACCCTAATACACTTCACACATATGGGAGGTGATGAAAATGGGGTTCGGTGATTTGGTGACACCATGGAAATCCTAATCGGCTATACATGAAAACCCTAACCCTAATTATGGGATATGTAATGCAATTGCTCATTTTGCTTGAAGTTATTATCATGTGATGGTGTTTTCTCTCTCCTACTTGTGTAACCATAACCTTGAAGGTGAAATGAATGTCATAGCTATGTGAATGCTATGGTGATGCTTGTATAATACAGGGTGGTGATTATGAGTGTTGTTGAGGCACACTATGATATTAAATGTGCATGAATTATGTAATTGGGTCTAATGAACCCACAAGTGTGTTGTACCTAATTTGATTTGAAATCCTTTAGAGATGTGATTGAGGGATTGATATCCTGTCATAATGTGACATTGATGTTGGTGATGGCCTTGTGAATGGCAGTGAGACAAGTATAATGTGATGAAGTGACATGATTCATTTCATATGTTTTATATCTTTTGGAGTTGTACCTTTACCCCTATTTTTATAGAACTTGTTTGGGGTTTGTACGTTGTAACTTGATTAATGAACTAAAAGACGCTTAATTGACATAATTAATCAAGTGAAACCCTAATCATGTAAATGCCCAGTGCCATAGATCCATTCCAATGTGAGAACTTACTGGGTGGTGAAACAAGACATTCCTATGGGAAACTCAGAGTGCATATTTTTAAATATGTGGGGGTGCAATTCGAGTATCTTCTTTCATCAATAATTATAGGTTGGGTAGGATGAATGCGGCCATGCCTAGACCTCAGTTGAGATGGCCATGCCTAAGCTATTCTCCTTTTGTGATGTCTGATAGGAAGCAATATAACTGCATTTGATGCCTCTTTTTAGAATGGCCATGTGTGAGCTTGTTCTTTATCTCTGTGCCATGTACTAGGGTGGGTTAGGTGTTTATAGCTTGACTATATGTCACTTTTGCAGTTGACTATTATGTCTTTACTTTGTTTTCTCTTGTACTGACCAAGAGGTGTTGGAGAGATCATGGATTCTGACTCTTCCATTGATCTTGTATGGCACCAATTTCAACTTCACAGTGGTCAGTTGGATTTGAGTGGTACGCCTCAAATCCTCAAGTCAAATAAAAAATGTAATACAACCATGTAGTTTACTTTCTTAGGGTTAAATACAATTCACATAGGGTGACCCTGTGCATTATTTATTGTACTGATTTATTAAATTATAATGCGGTAAGATAAACCAACTATTATACATTTTCTTTGTATTCCCTCCTAAAATATAAGATGTTTTAATGATCAGTTGTAGACTCCTAAATTGCAATGACAATGGTAACTACTTTATTCATATCATTTGGTCGAATCTACTCAACCTGATGTTATAGTTATCTACTTTTTTTAGTTTCTCTATGCTTGTAATAGTTATGGTGGAGAGTTATATCTCTCACTGGGACATTGGTCTCACCCTGTGGGTTTCCACATCTTTTAGGTGGTTACACACGATGAGGTAGAGATCGTGCGGTTGGGGCTGAGCAACAAGAGGAAGAGTAGCAGTTCAAGGTTGGATATTCTGCTAATGTTGTGGTAGAATCCTATGTGTCATCCCTATACTCTCAGGTCCTTGGGGAGGTTTTTTTTGTTATGTACATAGATACAAGTTTTGGCAATAGGCCATGGTTGTATAAACATAGTTGGTATATATATAAGTAGGTTACCTCTTGTAACAGATTGTGCCAAGTTAGCCAATGAACAATGATATGTGTACATCTTTTGGCATGAGATATATAATACATGTGGCTTCATGTAGTCTCATATGTATAAAAGTTTTGGCTTTTGTGTTTATGTGAAATTGGTTTTAATAACATGTGTTTTCTGATAATTTCTTTGATTATTATTAATTTCGCATTTTGTTTTAGGTAATCTCACTTTTGTGTGAAAATGAGCATCACATGATAAGTGATGCTTGTGAATCTACTAAATATATTATGATGTCATCTACTAATAGAACCACAAATTGATCCAAAAACTATCTCAACACTCTATTCACCATGTCTAGAAAGGTTGTGAAAGCATCTCTTTATGAAAATGACATCATCACGAACTCATAATGACCATACTCATATAGAAGGTTTTTTGTCACATCCTCTGGCCTAATCCTCAATAGATGATAGATTGAATGTAGGTGTCACTTAGAAAGGACAATCATACCTATGAGCTAATCAAACAAGTCATCAATCCTAGGAAAATGATACCTATTCTCGATTGTAATTAATGCATAACTGTGTTGTCCCTTCCCGATTCTTAAAAACAACAATGTTTCTTTGTACAATGATGTACTAAATTGTATGAACCTTTATCTAACAACTCATAAAAGGGTTTATTTAACTCCTTGATCTATGTTGATGTCATAAAATAGGGTGTAAAGGACATTGGAAGAGTACCCAATGCTAGATTGATGTCAAAGTTGGCCTCTCTAAAGGTTGGCAAACATGACAACTCCTCGTAAAACACATCAAGGAAGTCATGTAATACAAGCACATCTGATAAACTAGCATTATGTATTCTAGTTTCAACTACATGCTAGATATCCTTGCAAAACCTTCCTAATCATGTTCACAACTATCTTCACAAAAAGCATCATGTAGGAAAAACCTTTCTATGTCAAAAAAAATATCCTTGTTGTATCACCATGACATGACTCAACTTCTTTAGTAAATCAATCAAACTTCAACTTTTATTCCTTCAAGCAGATCATGCCTAGGATCACATTGAATATTTCTATATCAAGTGGCAAAATGTCCACTTGAATATTATGGGTCGCATCAAATAAAATACATCTAGGTCCTCACCCAACAATAAAAGTACATTGTAGGATTTTTTGAATCTAAATCATAAAGAAATGATTCTAGTAACAACTAGTTGTTGTCTATCACAAATTTAGTCACAAAATAATGTTAAGCACCATGATATATTAAAACATTAACATGAGTTGTTAAACTAGTACATAATTGCATCTAATCATATATCATTACTTGTAAGGACATGACTCCTTCTTGTTCATTGGATAGACTTGACCAGACACAAACACTTTTCCTTTACCTCTACCAACACCCAATTGTAACACATATCACTATGCACTAGAACCTACCTGGGAGATTGCCCCTCTATTAGCACTCTATTGTAATTGTTGAGTTTGTTGATACTACTCTCTTGTCCACCACCCTATATTTGTTGTCCTCCTTGTGGACATTCTGTATGGTAATGTCCAATCCACCCATGAGTTGACCTAGTATGTAGGCAGTTCGAGACCCCAACTTTGTACCATATGGATGTGCACACAAGGCATACAATTTGGAAATGATAATGCATTACTAGGCCCAATCCATTAAATACTCATAATAGAAGATGAAATATCATAAGATTCCCTTTGAGGATGATATCCTCTACATATGCCTCTATTATCTCTTCATTTTACTCTATCATGTTGTGGATTTGACTTCACACTAAAAAATAACAATAAACTTTTGTGTGGAAGTGGTCTACATGTCTTCTATTAGTTGTTAGGGGTAAGTTAGTCATCTTTATCCTGACCTCTTCTTCCCCTAAGCTTCTTTCCTGGGTATGTTATCCCTCTCAACTCTACCAATGACATCTAAAAAAGGTGGAAGTGATGAATCCGAATTCATCACAATTTTCAGTCGCCATTTTGGGCCCAATTTGACTAAATACATTCTATTTCATCTACTTAAATCTTACAATGTGCAATTTTGCTTGGTTGATTAGATTATCAAGTTATTAACTAGTTTTATATGAATTTCATGCAAATCATGCAGGTCAAGGTGAGGTTCAACCATCAACTCGAACTCACCTTCACTCAAGATCCTCTCAGCAAACGATCTTCACCAAACAATCTTGAGAAAATGGTCTTGATCCATTCGGTCTTCTCAATCGGTCTTGACCAAATAGTCTTGACCAAATGATCTGGTCCATTTGGTTTGCATCCACATGGTTTGCTCTTCTTTCTCCAAATATTTTCACCTATACAATCCTCCTCACGACCAACAAATGGTCCTGAGACCGCATGGGTTGCAAACGGTCTTGAGACCACGCAAGCCCAATCGGTCCTCAAACTGTGAGAAGAAAACGGTCTCCAAACTATTTGGGCGATCAATCTCTAAAATCGATCATATGAATACCGTTTGGACACAAAGATAGTTTGGACGTCGAAGACCGTTTGGCGGCGCACGATCTCAAGACCATTACATAAGCAGACTGTGAGACTGTTCGAATGAGTGAGACCGCGAGAGACATAGACTGTTAAGTAGTGATCGGTCTCCAAACCGATGAGAGGCCATCGATCCATGAGACCATTTGGATCGACTGGAACCATTTACACTCAAGACCGCAAGGAAAGGACCATTTGCCCAAGATCGTTCAGACCCAAACTGTTAAGGCCGAGATCGTTTGGAGGCCAAAGACTGGTTGGATGATCAAAACCGATTAGAGCAAGGTCATTTGGACATGAGTCTTAAACCATTAAGATGAAGACTGGTTGAGAGGAAATGATCCACAAGACTGTGAAGACCACTGATCGGTTTCCAAACCATTAAAGCAGACTTTTTGCAAGACAGTTAAGATGAAGACCGGTTGGAGGCACTTAACTCCAAACCATTTAAACTCAAAACTGTGTGAAGTGGACTCACATCCAAACCATTCAAGACCCGACCCAAGCCTATAAATAGGACCAGTAGGGTCCTCATTTGAGGTATCAGATTCGGGACACCGCTAGGCTGCTCCTTTGCGAGCTCGACCCCTGCTCCCTCCGATCTACCACAACACCATCACCAAGATGCACCTAGTGTGCTCAACCCCTGGGAAAGCTCCTACACCTTTGTTTCTCCTCATCCTCCACTCCACCACCAGGTTGTGCCTAAGAAGCACTCAACCCATGGTGGAGGATGATCTCCACATCCAAGCTAAGCGGCAGGCATGCACATCTGCCTGTTATCCACTCTATCTATGCATCCTCAACCTACTCCTCCTACTACAAGAAAGGAGGACGAGATGAGAAGGAAGGTGGAGAGAGAAAGACTACCCAGTTTATCTTGGTGTCCCTCGCTCCTCGTCTAGATCTACTTCGATACGGCGTAGAAGACCACATCATCCTCACTGAGTTGCGACCACCTTCTGCATAATGCTCATGGCAGAATCTTCCCTCTCACTTATTCTTCTTATTTCTCGCATCATGAGCGAGTAGTTCCTTTTTGCTGGGGTGTGGGGACTAGCCCCATTTCCTATGCAAGCATGTTCTCTTGTTAAACATTCCATGGCAATGTATATAACTTTTCATTTTGTTGTTAATTGTTAATGTTTGTGGAGTGATTACCTACTTGCTTTTATCTTGTTCCTCCCTATGTTGCGAGAACTTCTATATGTAGGGTATAATGTCGATTAACGAGGTTGACTCCCAAACTAGAAATGGAATGGGATTCCTTGAGATCATAAGTGTATGATCCATGAGGGGACAAGCCATCTAGCCCACGGTGATGCTTCTGTGTGCCTAAACATCCCTCAGGGAGGGCCACAACTTCAGTTGCATATCAGTATCTTTGTTTTTAATCATCGATATTTGCTTGTGGATTAATCACCTGCTTGCTTGTCGATTAGCATGGTTGACCCCTGACTAGAAATAGAAAGGGATTCCTTGAGGTCGTAAGTGTATGATCTATGAGGGGATGAGCCATCTAGCCCACGATGATGCTTTTGTGTGCCTAACGCCTATATAGGGGGCCCACATATTCAGCTCGATATCTGTATCTTTGGAGCCTTAAGTGCATGATCCGGATGGTGATGAAACATCTGATGCCTAAGGTGATTCTTACGCAAACCTAAACATCCCTTTGAGAGGGTTTGTAGTAGTTCTATTTGGATAGTCATATCTTACCTGGATGTTTTATGTTTGGATGTGTTTGCATGGGTAGTGGTGGTGAAACCTGGGTCCATCCCACTGATTCCATATCATTAATCTAGATCAACTTTAATTCTGCTCTTTATTTTCCTACATTTAGTTTAATTAACCTCAATTCAACCAATCGTTTTAAATATTATCCTTACTTGAACTAGAATCGGCTAGGAACGATTCTTAAAATTGTTGTCCCTTGGGATTCGATCCTTAGTTGTACTGTGATAAGACCTGTCCGCTTACTGGTGGTATTATTGTACAAGGTTTTGATAAAAGCTCAAGGATTTCAACCCTGAGTGAATTTGTTAGTGAGGTAATAAACCACATCAAATTCTGGCACTGTTGCCGGGGACAACATAATCAATTAGTCAAATATAGTTCTTTTGAGGCTAATCTAGGATTTTTCTTTTTCTTTTGATACAATTGATCATCTACTTGAACTCGGTTCTACTATGTCAATCTCACTTCTGAAAAATCTTTCCATCCCAGGTACCAACAAAGACTAGTGCATTTACTGCTCAAACAGTCCCAGTCTCACTGCTAGCTTTGATCCTGAGATAGACAAAACTTTTCATCGTCAAAATAGAGTGAACCAAGAAAGGATGGATCAAGAGGAGGAAATAGCCCAAAGGGTTGCTCAAGCCTTGGATGCACAAAGAGATAGGCTTATGCAAGAAGCCAGAGCTGCAGTTCAAATAGAGATCCGAGCAGCTCAAGTAGTAGCACATGTAGTAGAATTGTAGAAGGACCTTAGAGAGTTCTCAAACCCTAAAGTTGTCGATGTTCATCACCCAGTGCAACCTCCTCCCATCAACACTCCAAACTTCGAGATTTGGGCACATTGGATCACCTTGCTTCAAAACAACCAATTCTATGGTAAGCAAGGAGAAGATAGTCAGGAACATCTTCTGAGGGTTATTGATCTATGTGCTATGACAAAGCAAAATGGAGTATCCGACGATGCCATCCAACTCCGTCTTTTCAAGTATTCTCTTGTTGATAGAGCTATAAGTTGGTATAACCCATTACCACTTGGGAACAACTTCAAAATGTTTTTATGGAAAAGTTCTATCCCCCTTCTCTCACCTACAAAATCAGGGGACATATAACTCAGTTCACTCAGGTCCCTGGGGAATCCCTTGTTGAAGCCTAGGAAAGATACAAGGAGCTTCTACACAAGTGTCCACACCATGGCATTCCTAAGAATCAACTCATCGAGATCTTTTATAGGGGTGTGGATGATGACATCAAGAGGTTCTTAGACTCTTCATCAGGAGGAAACTTCATGCGTCAAAGCTATGACAGTGCATGGAAGGTTGTTTCCCTTGGAGCTGAAAATCAAGCAAATTGGGGTACATCTGTAGGTAAAGGAGTGTTGAAGGTAACTATGGCTGAAGCTACTCCTGAGTACAAGACTATCATTGAGTCTCTCAAGCTTCTAGTTTCCAAACAAGACCATCTCAAATCATCTCTTGCTGCCTACGAAAGAAGATGCTCACCCCCTGAACAACAAGAGTAAGTCAAATATGCCTCTTTGTTTTGTGAAGCCTATAAAGGCAATGACCACTCTACTTTATCTTGCAATGTTCTTTATGATGTTGTTTCAAGAAAAATCAATGGACAAGGAGATAATGGCCAGATGGAAAGCCTGAATGTTGTCAACACTATCCCTGGTCAAAGTTATTACAATCCAAGTTAGAATAGGAACCATCCCAGTTTTCAATATGGAAATCCTTCTGGAGCGGTAAACTCGCATCAACTTGGTTCAAATAATCAACAATGAGGTCCACCGGGTTACCAATATAACCAACAATAGAACTTTGGAAAACAAGGTTACTTCAGAAGTAACTTCTATAATAGGAATCATTTCCAAGATCCAAACCAAGAACCTTATCAACATCAAGCCGGTCTCATTTCTCCAGATGACAAACTGTCAGCCATTGAGAAGTTGCTACAGGCACAATAGACATTGATAGCTAACCAACAAGACCATTAGAAGGCCATTGAATCTCAACTAGCTCAACTTGCAGCTAGCCTCAAGCCACCTGTTGGAGCTTTATCTGGGAAACCAGAAGAAAATCTGAGGCACGTGGAACAACTTAAAGTTGTGACAACTTGTTCAGGCTTAATCTTACCAGAACCCACGACTCGTGTCACCGTGACAAATGTCCAAGGTGCTGAGCATAGTATAGGTGCCACTCATAATGATAAGACCGACAAGGTGAGCTCTAAGGAACCTACTCTTGCTGATGCAGAAGATACGCCTTAGCCAGTTGTTCCAGTGTACAAACCTCATGCGCCATTTCCAAGTCAACTCAATTATACACAACTAAATACTAGGTTCAACAAATTCAAGGAAATCATGAAAAAGTTGTATGTCAATATCCCGCTCTTGGATGCCATGGCTGAGATGCCCCAATGGTCCAAGTTTTTGAAACTCCTGCTCAGTCAGAAACACAAAACTGAAGAACATCATACGGTGAAATTGGCAGAAACATCATCTTATTTAGTGATGGATAGGATGTCTCGCAAACATAAGGATCCAGGAACCTTCAAAATTAACTGCTCAATAAGAGATTCCATCAACTGACCCATTCTAGTTGATCTCAGAGCTAGCATTTCTATCATTCCTCTCAACCTATCCAACAAACTGGGCCTCACCAACTTCTTGCCCACTAGGATGTTCGTAGAGCTTGCTGACTCTTTAATGATCAAGCCAATTGGCATTATAGAAGACATTCTTGTAAGGCTTGGGGATCTGTATGTCCCATGTGATGTTGTAGTTATGGATATCAGGGAGAATCCACGCTACCCTCTCCTTTTTGGAAGACCTTTTCTCTCAACTTATAGAGCTATGATCGATGTTGAAGCTGGAGTGTTGACATTGAGGGTGGTAAACCAATCTTTTAATTACTATGCAATCTAAAAGTACCAAGGAACGCACTGAAGAAGAAAAGGCATATTTTTTCGACTGTGTTAATCAATTCACTCAGATGCAGCAGCAATTCCTTACCTCAAAATATGATATTCCCTCAAAAAAAGGCCATGATGAAGAGAAGACTGAGAATGAACCGGTCTATGTAGAGATAAAAGAAACGTCGTCAACTATGGACGAGACACCTCTCAACCCTGTTGTTATACATACTGAACCTTTTGTAGGTGTCCATAAACCTCCTCATCTAGAAACAACTATCCTTTGGAATGAACTAGTAGCCCAACAGATAGAGACTACCAATTTCATCTTCCATCCACAATAAGATTTGGACTATAGTTTCTACCAAGAACATCCCCCAGATCCATATCTCATTGACATCAATGACTAGCATTGCTACAATGAAGGGATAGTGCATCAACAAAGGAACTTTTCTTTCGAGCCTCAACAACACTACTTTATCAATGAAGCCATTTAGATCCCCTACAACTATTCTCCACCTTGGATTAAGCAACAGAGAACAATTCAACACAACTATAGTTGTTTCCCTATGTGTTCTGACAATGCACGCTCTGTATGGGGATGAATATAAGAGGCCAGAATCATATCAAAGATTAATGAAAGGCTGAGAAAGAAACCACTAAGAGAATATGGAAATCCAGCTCAAGCTCCCCCTAGAGCTCCACCATGGTGATAGTATCCACATCGAGCCATTGACGTAAAACAAAGGCGCTTGTCGGGAGGCAACCCGATCAATAACTTCATTTTTTATTTTAGTTTTGAATTAGAAAATTTCCTTAATTTTGTTTCTATTTTTTAGAAATTTTTGCACTAAATAAAAATTGCATTGTGAGACGCTATCTTAAGTTCTGACTAGTCTTCATTTTTTAGATTTTCAGATGGAGGATACACGTTGATTGGAACACAACCACATCTGATGCTCCAATCGACATGAATTTTCCCCTCCATCTCAGATTTAGAGTTTTCTCAGGATGAGCAAATTTCTAAGTTCGGGGTGGAGGGTGGGTGGTGTGTATTTCACTTTCCACCTACACCCATCCAGTCCAGTCTTAAGATTTCATCGTTGCAATTTTGATCAAAATTTTCAAAAATTTTATGTTTTCAAAGAAATTGAACAGAAACCTGAGGAAGTTTTGACGCTTTTCATTTCAATAATATCCATTACCTAGCTGGCTAGTTTTTCTCTCCATGCTTTTCTTTGCATCATTATACCCTCCTTATTCGAAGAAGATCCTCAAAAAGGGCCATTTTCTAAAAACTAGCATGTTGATTGAAATCATCTTGTGAAGCTTATGAATCCTAACATCATGATCCTTCTGCAAAAATGGAAAGTGTCTATCAAACTAATAGGGATGAAACACATCGTGCTTCCTAACTAATAAGTGTAACAATAACATGGAATCTTCACTGGATCCTCATCAAGTCATTATTTGAGCAGAGTATGATAAAGAGAACCACCTGGTGCATTGAATTGTAAATCAAGTTGCATTCTGATCTGAACTCTCTTATACACCTCTTCTATCATCTTTGTACCCCTCCTTCCATCAAAAAGAAACAAAAATACCCAAAATAGTGCCAAACCCTAAGTTTGGGGTAGCACACCACCCCCCTCTATATCCGCTTCTTCCATACCCCTCACTAATAAAAAGGGGCGTACCTCCAAGAAAAGATGCCAATGTGCACACAAAAAGAAAATGCAATCTTGAGTCAAATAGAGGAGAGGTTCGCACAAAAAAATGCAATCAATGAAATTGCAATCATAAAATAAAAATCTCAAGTCGAATAGAGGAGAGATTTATTTCTTCCTTCCATACCACCATTCACTCCCTTATCTACCTAAAGGCACAATGAATGCCTCTGCTATCCTGAAATACACCAGTGTCAGATCAGGTGAACACTTGTTGTTATGCGGGGATCTCTGGACTCTTACAAAACTCTTAGAAATGTTTGTTGTTGGAAAAAAGTAAGGAGGAAGTGATGTTGGAAAACAAACTTATGAACGAAGCTGTCATAAGATGTGTTCAGTAATCTCAGGAAGTTGAGATGCTTAGTTATACTAAGCATAAAGAAAACAATCGTGATGTGAAGAGGAAGCAATCACATGACCCAAATGTATTCATTCAGATTTTGTGTTACTCGAGGATGAGCAATGTTTAAGTTTGGGGTATTCTGATGAATCCAAATTCATCACGATTTTCAGTCGCCATTTTGGGCCCAATTCAACTAAATACATTCAATTTCATCTCTCCTTAAATCTTACAATGTGCAATTTTTCTTAGTTGATCAGATTATCAAGTTATTAACTAGTTTTATATGAATTTCATGCAGATCATGCAGTTCAAGGTGAGGTTCAACCATCAACTGGAATTCACCTTAACTCAAGATCCACTCAGCAAACGGTCTTGACCAAATGGTCTTGAGAAAACGGTCTTGATCCATTCGGTCTGCTCAATCAGTCTTGACCAAACGATCTTGACCAAATGATCTGGTCCATTCAGTTTGCATCCACATGATTTGCTCTTCTTTCTCCAAACGGTTTCACCTATATGATCCTCCTTGCGACCAATAAACGATCTTGAGACCGCATGGGTTGCAAACGGTCTTGAGACCGCATGGGTTGCAAACGGTCTTGAAACCACATGGGTTGCAAATGGTCTTGAGACCACGCAAGCCAACCGGTCCTCAAACTGTGAGAAGCAAACGGTCTCTAAACCGTTTGGGCGATCAATCTCCAAAACCGATCAGATGAAAACCATTTGGACGTCGAGACTATTTGGATATCGAAGACCATTTGGCGGTGCATGATCTCAAGACCATTAGACAAGTAGACCGCGAGTCTATTCGGACGAGCGAGACCATGTGAGGCACAAACTGTTAAGTAGTGATCGGTCTCCAAACCGATGGGAGGCCATCGATCCACGAGACTATTTGGATCGACTGATGCCGTTTACACTCAAGACTGTGAGGAAAGGACCATTTGCCCAGGATTGTTAAGACCCAAACCAATAAGGCCGAGATCGTTTGGAGGATGAAGATTGGTTTGATGATCAAAACCCGATAAGCAAGGCCGTTTGGATGTGAGTCTTAAACTGTTAAGATGAAGACTGGTTGAGAGGAAATGATCCACAAGACTGTGAAGACCATTGATCGGTTTCCAAACTATTAAAGTAGACTTTTTGTAAGACTGTTAAGATGAAGACCGGTTGGAGGCACTTAACTCCAAACCGTTTAAACTCAAAACCGTGTGAAGTGGACTCACATCCAAACCATTCAAGACTCGACCCAAGCCTATAAATAGGACCAGCATGGTCCTCATTTGAGGCATCGGATTCGGGATGCCGCCAAGCTTCTCCTTTGCGAGCTCGACCCCTGCTCCCTCTGATCTACCACAACACCATCACCAGGCTACACCTAGCATGCTCGATCCCTGGGAAAGCTCCTCTGCCTCCATTTCTCCTCATCCTCCACTCCAACACTAAGTTGTGCCTAAGAAGCACTCAACCCCTGGTGGAGAACGATCTCCACAGCCAAGCTAAGTTGCAGGCTTGCGCATCCACCCAGAGCTCCACCATGGTGATAGTATCCACGTCGATCCATTGACGTAGAACAAAGGCGCTTGTCGGGAGGCAACCCGATCAATAACTTCATTTTTTATTTTAGTTTTGAATTAGAAAATTTCCTTAATTTTGTTTCTATTTTTTATAAAATTTTTCACTAAATAAAAATTGCATTGTGAGACGCTATCTTTAGTTCTGACTATTCTTCATTTTTGAGATTTTCATATGGAGGATACACGCTGATTGGAACACAACCACATATGATGCTCCAATCGGCATGAATTTTCCCCTCCATCTCGGATTTAGAGTTTGCTCGGGATGAGAAAATTTCTAAGTTTGGGGTGGAGGGTGGGTGGTGTGTATTTCACTTTCCACCTACACCCATCCAGTTCGGACTTAAGATTTCATCGTTGCAATTTTGATCAAAATTTTCAAAAATTTTATGTTTTCAAAGAAATTGAACAGAAACCTGAGGAAGTTTTGACGCTTTTCATTTCAATAATATCCATTACCTAGTTGGCTAGTTTTTCTCTCAATGCTTTTCTTTGCATCATTATACCCTCATTATTCGAAGAAGATCCTCAAAAAGGGCCATTTTCTAAAAACTAGCATGTTGATTGAAATCATCTTGTGAAGCTTATGAATCCTAACATCATGATCCTTATGCAAAAATGGCAAGTGTCTGTCAAACTAATAGGGATCAAACACATCTTGCTTCCTAACTAATAAGTGTAACAATAACATGGAATCTCCACTGGATCCTCATCAAGTCATTATTTGAGCAGAGTATGATAAAGAGAACCACCCGGTGCATTGAATTGTAAATCAAGTTGCATTCTGATCTGAACTCTCTTCTACACTTCTTCTATCATCTTTGTACCCCTTCGTCCATCAAAAAGAAACAAAAATAGCCAAAATAGTGCCAAACCCTAAGTTCGGGGTAGCACACCACCCCCCTTTATATCCGCTTCTTCCATACCCCTCACTAATAAAAAGGGGCGTACCTCCAAGAAAAGATGCCAATGTGCACATAAAAAGAAAATGCAATCTCGAGTCAAATAGAGGAGAGGTTCTCACAAAAAAATGCAATCAATGAAATTGCAATCATAAAATAAAAATCTCGAGTCGAATAGAGGAGAGATTTATTTCTTCCTTCCATACCACCATTCACTCCCTTTTCTACCTAAAGGCACAATGAATGCCTCCGCTATCCTGAAATACACCAGTGTCAGATCAGGTGAACACTTGTTGTTATGCGGGGATCTCTGGACTCTTACAAAACTCTTAGAAATGCTTGTTGTTGGAAAATGTAAGGAGGAAGTGATGTTGGAAAACAAACTTAGGAACAAAGCTGTGGTAAGATGTGTTCAGTGATCTCAAGTTGAGATGCTTAGTTATACTAAGCATAAAGAAAACAATCGTGATGTGAAGAGGAAGCAATCACATGACCCAAAAGTATTCATTCAGATTTTGTGTTACTCGAGGATGAGCAACGTTTAAGTTTGGGGTATTCTGATGAATCCAAATTCATCACAATTTTCAGTCGCCATTTTGGGCCCAATTTAACTAAATACATTCAATTTCATCTCTCCTTAAATCTTACAATGTGCAATTTTTCTTAGTTGATCAGATTATCAAGTTATTAACTAGTTTTATATGAATTTCATGCAGATCATGCAGTTCAAGGTGAGGTTCAACCATCAACTGGAACTCACCTTAACTCAAGATCCACTCAGCAAACGGTCTTGACCAAATGGTCTTGAACAAACGGTCTTGATCCATTCGGTCTGCTCAATCAGTCTTGACCAAACGGTCTTGACCAAATGATCTGGTCCATTCGGTTTGCATCCACATGATTTGCTCTTCTTTCTCCAAACGGTTTCACCTATATGATCCTCCTTGCGACCAGTAAATGGTCTTGAGACCGCATGGGCTGCAAACGGTCTTGAGATCGCATGGGTTGCAAACGGTCTTGAAACCACATGGGTTGCAAATGGTCTTGAGACCACGCAAGCCCAACCGGTCCTCAAACTGTGAGAAGCAAATGGTCTATAAACCGTTTGGGCGATCAATCTCCAAAACCGATCAGATGAAGACCATTTGGACGTCGAGACTATTTGGATGCCGAAGACCATTTGGCGGTGCATGATCTCAAGACCGTTAGACAAGTAGACCGCGAGACTGTTCAGACGAGCGAGACCATGTGAGGCACAAACTGTTAAGTAGTGATCGGTCTCCAAACCGATGGGAGGCCATCGATCCACGAGACTGTTTGGATCGACTGATGCCATTTACACTCAAGAACCATTTGCCCAGGATCGTTAAGATCCAAACCAATAAGGCCGAGATCATTTGGAGGATGAAGATTGGTTGGATGATCAAAACCGATAAACAAGGTTGTTTGGATGTGAGTCTTAAACTGTTAAGATGAAGACTGGTTGAGAGGAAATGATCCACAAGACTGTGAAGACCATTGATCGGTTTCCAAACTATTAAAGTAGACTTTTTGTAAGACTGTTAAGATGAAGACCGGTTGGAGGCACTTAACTCCAAACCGTTTAAACTCAAAACCGTGTGAAGTGGACTCACATCCAAACCATTCAAGACTTGACCCAAGCCTATAAATAGGACCAGCATGGTCCTCATTTGAGGCATCAGATTCGGGATGCCGCCAAGCTTCTCCTTTGCGAGCTCGACCCCTGCTCCCTCTGATCTACCACAACACCATCACCAGGCTACACCTAGCATGCTCGATCCTTGGGAAAGCTCCTCTGCCTTCATTTCTCCTCATCATCCACTCCAACACTAAGTTGTGCCTAAGAAGCACTCAACCCCTGGTGGAGAACGATCTCCACAGCCAAGCTAAGTTGCAGGCTTGCGCATCCACCCAGAGCTCCACCATGGTGATAGTATCCATGTCGATCCATTGACGTAGAACAAAGGCGCTTGTCGGGAGGCAACCCGATCAATAACTTCATTTTTTATTTTAGTTTTGAATTAGAAAATTTCCTTAATTTTGTTTCTATTTTTTAGAAATTTTTTCACTAAATAAAAATTGCATTATGAGACGCTATCTTAAGTTCTGACTATTCTTCATTTTTGAGATTTTCATATGGAGGATACACGTTGATTGGAACACAACCACATCTGATGCTCCAATCGGCATAAATTTTCCCCTCCATCTCGGATTTAGAGTTTGCTCGGGATGAGCAAATTTCTAAGTTTGGGGTGGAGGGTGGGTGGTTTGTATTTCACTTTCCACCTACACCCATCCAGTTCAGACTTAAGATTTCATTGTTGCAATTTTGATCAAAATTTTCAAAAATTTTATGTTTTCAAAGAAATTGAACAGAAACCTGAGGAAGTTTTGACGCTTTTCATTTCAATAATATCCATTACCTAGTTGGCTAGTTTTTCTCTCCATGCTTTTCTTTGCATCATTATACCCTCCTTATTCGAAGAAGATCCTCAAAAAGGGCCATTTTCTAAAAACTAGCATGTTGATTGAAATCATCTTGTGAAGCTTATGAATCCTAACATCATGATCCTTCTGCAAAAATGGCAAGTGTCTGTCAAACTAATAGGGATCAAACACATCGTGCTTCCTAACTAATAAGTGTAACAATAACATGGAATCTCCACTGGATCCTCATCAAGTCATTATTTGAGCAGAGTATGATAAAGAGAACCATCCGGTGCATTGAATTGTAAATCAAGTTGCATTCTGATCTGAACTCTCTTCTACACTTCTTCTATCATCTTTGTACCCCTCCATCCATCAAAAAGAAACAAAAATAGCCAAAATAGTGCCAAACCCTAAGTTCGGGGTAGCACACCACCCCCCTCTATATCCACTTCTTCCATACCCCTCACTAATAAAAAGGGGCGTACCTCCAAGAAAAGATGCCAATGTGCACATAAAAAGAAAATGCAATCTCGAGTCAAATAGAGGAGAGGTTCTCACAAAAAAATGCAATCAATGAAATTGCAATCATAAAATAAAAATCTCGAGTCGAATAGAGGAGAGATTTATTTCTTCCTTCCATACCACCATTCACTCCCTTTTCTACCTAAAGGCACAATGAATGCCTCCGCTATCCTGAAATACACCAGTGTCAGATCAGGTGAACACTTGTTGTTATGCGGGGATCTCTGGACTCTTACAAAACTCTTAGAAATGCTTGTTGTTGGAAAATGTAAGGAGGAAGTGATGTTGGAAAACAAACTTAGGAACAAAGCTGTGGTAAGATGTGTTCAGTGATCTCAAGTTGAGATGCTTAGTTATACTAAGCATAAAGAAAACAATCGTGATGTGAAGAGGAAGCAATCACATGACCCAAAAGTATTCATTCAGATTTTGTGTTACTCGAGGATGAGCAACGTTTAAGTTTGGGGTATTTTGATGAATCCAAATTCATCACGATTTTCAGTCGCCATATTGGGCCCAATTCAACTAAATACATTCAATTTCAACTCTCCTTAAATCTTACAATGTGCAATTTTCTTATTGATCAGATTATCAAGTTATTAACTAGTTTTATATGAATTTCATGCAGATCATGCAGTTCAAGGTGAGGTTCAACCATCAACTGGAACTCACCTTAACTGAAGATCCACTCAGCAAACGGTCTTGACCAAATGGTCTTGAGAAAACGGTCTTGATCCATTCGGTCTGCTCAATCAGTCTTGACCAAACAGTCTTGACCAAATGATCTGGTCCATTCGGTTTGCATCCACATGATTTGCTCTTCTTTCTCCAAACGGTTTCACCTATATGATCCTCCTTGCGACCAGTAAACGGTCTTGAGACCACATGGGTTGCAAACGGTCTTGAGACCGCATGGGTTGCAAACGGTCTTGAAACCACATTGGTTGCAAATGGTCTTGAGACCACGCAAGCCCAACCGGTCCTCAAACTGTGAGAATCAAACGGTCTCTAAACCATTTGGGCGATCAATCTCTAAAATCGATCAGATGAAGACCGTTTGTGTTATGACCCACGTTGAGGTTAGCCAGTAAATACCTCAATTAGCATGAAACACCTTGATTAGTGTGGAGTATATTATTTAATAACATGGTTAATCAAGATAAGCTAAGTCATGAATCAATAGTTGAGATTTACTCATATGAGGTAATTAATGATGACAGCAATGTTGATTATTAAGTTCATTAAGTTGAATCAAGTAATCACAGAATGCAATTAGAGTTTTGAACCAGTGAAATAGTCTAATTAGCATGCTTTCATGCCTTGAGAAGGTAGAGGATTTAGTTCTTGAAAGGATGCAAAAGAAATCATGCTAATTGGATTTCCGAGGAAAACGTTATGAGGATTTTCAGTTTCTGGGGTCAAATTAGCAATTTTTCCAAGTTTTGATATTATATTTGTTTCTTTTCTTTCCTTCACGTTTATCTTCTTTCAGCTACCGTCTTCTTTGGGTCGGCGCGCAGTAGAGGCACACAGGGTAGTCGAGCGTTTGATCGGTGGAGGAAATAGGCGTTTTTCTTAGGTGCTTCTTGAGCTCCCTGCCTCCGACCAGCTAGGGTGCTACTCCCCCATCTTTATTCTTCCTCTATCTTCTCCCCCCCCACCATCGTGAACCTAGCTACCTACTTGGGTAGCCGACCTGCAGTAGGTGCGGCGCCCAGCAGCAAGCCGCATCAATTGCAGTAATGGCTAGGAAGCCATCCAGGCGTGAGCAGCACCCTAATATGGTGCCAACAGATTCGGACAAGGGTCTAGAACCCATTTCCGTTGCCAATTAGTCTGTGAACTATACCCAGGTTGGAGCAGTAGCTGCTGCGTACGGCAGCTAAGGGGCTGCCTAGGGTGCGCCTAGCAGCAGTAGAAGCTGCTCCCGAGCTTGGCCGTGAGATTCAGGCAAGATTCCATAGCTGCTATCCGTAAATCGGCCGACGATCTAGTTGTTTTCAATCAATTCGGGAAGAAACAGTTCTGTCGGGTTGCTAGAACAGTAAACATAGCTTTTTCCAAAGGTTGAAGAAGACCCAATTTTTGCCCAGAATGAGACCCTAGACGCAATTCCGGACGAACCCGGACAGTTCGAAACACGGTGAGTAGGAGTTCATTTAGTTATCATCATTTAACTCCGTCATTGGAATTTTTCGGTAAATTGTGCATTTTTGCACTAATATCAGTGGTTATCAGGCGTTTTATCGGTATTTGATGAAACTTGAATTTTATTTTATAAATTGCTTCTGTATGATTATACATGATATAGAATAGCTTCTGATCAGTGTAGAACAGTTCAATGATTTTATTTGGTGCAATGGAAACCAAAAGTGCTTGATACAATTACTTGAATAGAAATATTGTTGTGTATGTTTAGGATAATTTAGATATTTGACTAGCTCTGAGAATGCTTTTGTACCGGTTGAGTAGTTTGTTGAATGTGAGTGGCAGTTCATTCAGAAATCATTATTTAACTCAAATTAAGTGCTTAATTGCTTCAGTATCAGTTGGTATAACTCCTAAATAGTATAGCACATACAATAGAGTATCATAGATTCATTGGAACTTGAAATACGTAATATGATTGATAAAAATGATATAATTTCTTGTATTACAATTGCAATGTATACGTTGAGCATAAAATGGATGTTTAGCATTGAAACTGGATATGTTGATACTGAGTCATGTTTAAAGATGACAATGGATGTATATGTGTTTTCAAGTGATGCTCAGAATGTGAAATAAGTATGAAATGTGATATTCCTGTTTAAGTGTTTATATGTTAATCAGTTAATAGACTTAGGTGCCCCAACACCATAGAACCTCATTGCGCGGTCTGTACCTTTGGGGTAAAACGGTCAGCCCTGGGGATACGCCCAGGCATCGGAGACTCGTGTCCAACAAATACCGAATGTCTCGGTGACACGAAGTCTGAGAGGTAGGATCCAGGTCAGCCTTGGGGATACGCCCAGGCATCGGAGATCCGAGAGAATGTCCCGGTCAGCCCTGGGGATACGCCCAGGCATCGGAGATAATGTCCCGGTCAGTCCTGGGGATACGCCCAGGCATCGGAGACTTAGAGACCCTCCGACTGTGCACTACAGGTTGCGGGAGGAGTCCAGAGCACTCAGAGTTAGTGCAGTGAGGCCTTGTGAGCCTGAGAGTCCTGTGCAGACCAGGACGAGAAGTCAGACTTAGCATTTCCCGGGTGTGTCGCTAAATCTTGTACGGTGGGATCTTAGTTCGCTACAGATCTTCATATGCAGAGTGCACTGCATATGTTTGGGGCATAACTAAAATGTAATAATATAGGATCACAGTAAATTTAATATGATAAGAGATTTGAACTTCTGTGCCAATTCTCTATAACTGTTTATTTGTTTAAAATATCTGTTGTTGCATAGAAATGTGATTATTATCTGTAAATCTGCTATGTCATTAGAACTGCCCTACTTAGTACTGCACTCATGCTTTATTTAAATTTTATATATCTGATGAGTTGTTTAGTGATAGCTAAATGAAATGCTATTCACTGAGCGAGTAGGCTCACTCCTCTACTCAAACATTTTCAGGTCAACAACAGCATCAAGAATCTGAAGGATCTTTCCATCCTAGTTTTTGACAGTAGAAGGTATATGTAGTTAGTTTAGTTAGAGGTCTCTTAGTCCTTTCCCCTCGATCCTTGGGACATGGTGTGGGTGAGAGAGAGTATGTGTGGCGAATGTGTAAAAGATGTAAATTAACTGTTATGTTTACTTTCTGTTAAACAATGTTACATGTTGTAAACTCTATTTATGTTCTCTAGCCAGTTTAATTGAAATGCTTCCGCAATAGTTTATTATATTTTAGTTTACAACAAAAAAATCTGGATATCATTACGAGGTTTTAAAAAGAAAAAGTTCTCAGTGATTTGTTTATGTGATAATCCCTCTGTCGCGCCCTAATCTCGTTGTGATTAGTGGTTAGTGTGAGATCGGGGTGTGACAGTTTGGACGCCGAGACTATTTGGACGCCGAAGACCATTTGGCGGTGCATGATCTCAAGATCGTTAGACAAGTAGACCGCGAGACTGTTTGGACAAGCGAGACCATGTGAGGCACAAACTGTTAAGTAGTGATTGGTCTCCAAACCGATGGGAGGCCATCAATCCACGAGACTGTTTGGATCGACTGATGCCGTTTACACTCAAGACCGTGAGGAAAGGACCATTTTCCCAGGATCGTTAAGACCCAAACCAATAAGGTCGAGATCGTTTAGAGGATGAAGACTGGTTGGATGATCAAAACCGATAAGCAAGGCCGTTTGGATGTGAGTCTTAAACTGTTAAGATGAATACTGGTTGAGAGGAAATGATCCACAAGACTGTGAAGACCATTGATCGGTTTCCAAATTATTAAAGTAGACTTTTTGTAAGATCGTTAAGATGAAGACCGATTGGAGGCACTTAACTCCAAACCGTTTAAACTCAAAACCGTGTGAAGTGGACTCACATCCAAACCATTCAAGACTCGACCCAAGCCTATAAATAGGACCAGCATGGTCCTCATTTGAGGCATCAGATTCGGGATGCCGCCAAGCTGCTCCTTTGCGAGCTCGACCCCTGCTCCCTCTGATCTACCACAACACCATCACCAGGCTGCACCTAGCATGCTCGATCCCTGGGAAAGCTCCTATGCCTCCATTTCTCCTCATCCTCCACTCCAACACTAAGTTGTGCCTAAGAAGCACTCGACCCCTGGTGGAGAACGATCTCCATAGACAAGTTAAGTGGCAGGCTTGCACATTCACCCGTTATCCACTCCACCTATGCATCCTCAACCTACTCCTCCTGCTACGAGCAAGGAGGACAAGACAAGAAGGATGGTGGAGAGAGAAAGATTGTCTGGTTTGTCTTGGGGTCCCTCACTCCTCATCCAGATCTGCTTCGACATGGCGTAGAAGACCGCATCATCTTCACGAGTTGTGACCACCTTTTACATCATGTTCATGGCAGAATCTTCCCTCTCTCTTGTTCTTCTTGTTTCTTGCATCATGAGAAAGTAGTTTCTTTTCAATGGGGTGCAGAGACTAGCCTCGCTGCCCATGTAAGCATGTTCTCTTATTAAACATTCCATGAAAATGTATATAACTTTTCATTTCATTGTTAATCGTTAATGTTTGTGGAATAATTACCTGCTTGCTTTTATCTTGTTCCTCCCTATATTGCGAGAACTTCTATATGTAGGGTAGAATGTCGATTCACGAGGTTTACTCCCAAACTAGAAATGGAATGAGATTCCTTGAGGTCATAAGTGTATGATCCGTGAGGGGATGAGCCATCTAGCCCACGGTGACGCTTCTATGTGCCTAAACATCCCTCAGGGAGGGCCACAAATTCAGTTGGATATCTGTAGCTTTGTTGTTATTCATCGATATTTGCTTGTGGATTGATAACATGCTTGCTTGTTTATTAGCACGGTTGACTCCCTGAATAGAAATAGAAAGGGATTCCTTGAGGTCGTAAGTGTATGATCCATGAGGGGACGAGCCATCTATCCCACGGTGACGCTTCTGTGTGCCTAACACCTATATAGGGGGGCCACATTTTCAGTTGGATATTTGTATCTTTGGAGCCATAAGTGCATGATCTGGATGGAGACAAGACATTTGATGCCTAAGGTGATGCTTACGCGAACCTAAACATCCATCTGGGAGGGTTCGCAGTAGTTGTATTTGGATAGTCATATCTTGCCTGGATGTTTGATGTTTGGATGTGTTTGCATGGGTAGTGGTGGTGAAACCCAGGACGATCGCATTGATTCCATATCATTAATCTAGATCAACTTTAATTCTTCTCTTTACTTTCTTGCATTTAGTTTAATTAACCTTAATTCAACAAATATTTTTAAATATTAGCCTTACTTGAACTAGACTTGGCTAGCAACGATTCTTAAAAATGTTGTCCCTTAGGATTCGATCCTTAACTATACTGCGATAAGACTTGTCCACTTGTGGGTGGTATTATTGCACAAGGTTTTGGTAAAAGCTTAGGGATTTCAAACCCGAGTGAATTTGTTAGTGTGATAATAAACCACGTCGGGAAGTTAGATTGATCCTCTAACATTGTGATCTTATTTTCATCTTCAAACTTAGTCTATCTTCAAACCTTATAAATGTATCATTTTTTATCAACAAGATATGAAACGATCTAGGGATCTAGGAACAAAAACTCATACTTTGTCGTCGATATTGTTCTAGATTCAACATCTCAAACTTCTTAACCTTATCACACACACACATATGTGGTTAGTAATGTCACTCAAAGTGCCTTTAAAATTCTAACCATGTAATTATGTCACCACCTATAAGAACCCATTTCTTTAAATAACATATGTTGGATAATTAGTTTTATATAAGTATCTAATTAAATCTCATGATGAATGCTTAAGAAATTTAAAGTATTTACAAATGATATTTCTTATGATATACAAATTTTGAGTAAATAAATTCTAAAGAAGAAAAAACTTATAGCAACAAATCAACATTTGGTCATTCAAGATATGAAAGGAAAAATATAGATGACGTATTCTTTAGTATACATGGTACAAAATAAGAAGGGTAATAGAGAGAGAGAGAGAGAAAATGTCTTAAATGTAAGTAATGTATCTCTATTTATGTCAACAAATTAGATGATAAAAAAATATAAAATAAATATATGAAGTATATTTTGAGCAAGAGAAAAATAAGTGACAAAATAAGTATATTTGAAGTTTAACTTTTTAAAAAACACATTAATAAGACAATTTAGGGATCAAATTCTTCTTAAAGGAGACATGACAAAGAAAAGTTGGTCTATGAATAAATAATAGTAGAAATCAAGATTAGGTAAATATGATTAGTCATGCTGGGTTAGAAAGTTAAATATATACAATTAATTATATCAAACAAATTGAAAATTTCTAGATGATAGAATAATAAAACAAAAAGTATCATTTACTTGGAGAAAGTAATGACAATAATTTTTGGGGTCTTTGGTTCATCAAGGGGAACAAGGTGAAAATTTTTAAAATTCCTACATAATACTATGACAATAAATAACTACTACAAAAGTTTGGGTGTAGGAGTGAAGAAAGTGAATGACAATGATATATATCAAATTTATACATGTTTTGTATTAAATAAGTGATGTCGATCTTTTAATTAAAAATCAAAATGATTGAGGGTGTACTCATATATAGGTAAAAACCATGGTTTAGGATATTGTTTTGGCTTTTGGGGATCTAAATGTGAAATATCAAGATTACTAGACTCGGAATACTAAGAGTAAATATGGTTCTTCCTTATCAAATTATAGTTAAGAAGGAACTAAGTGTAAGCAACTTAAAACTTGATTAAATATGGGAAATGTGATCAGTCAATCTTGTGCACTTTTTGTTACTCTTCTTTGTCATTTTGACTCCACAACTCCATTTTTCCTCACCCACTCACCTTGTTACAACCCATTTTTTGATTTATTGAGAATTTGAGTATATAAGATAATTCTGGTGTTGAGTTGCCTTCATTATCACTTTGCATTATTAATTGGTTAATTTAAGTTTTATTTTAGCTTAAACTTGTTCTTTTATTAGTTAAAGAAAATATGTATTGTGAATACATCAAGATTTGAACCTTAGTTAATATCGTAATAACCCACACATGTTGGTATAAAGATATTTAAGAATATTGAAGAAATTAACAATAAAGAAATTAATTATTTGAGAATTTTGTAAACTTTTTTTGTAGATTTGTAGGGAATTCAGTAATGAATCCACTACAAAAGGAATGAACCAAATTAGATCTCAAATGAGAAAGTTATGATTAGAGTTTTCACATAGATCTACCATCAGTTGACAATCAATGGTTCTTCTAATAGGCCTTCTGATGGTTTCAAAAAATAAAATAATTGATGATTTCACAAACTCATAGATTGATGATAGTGTGTTGCGCCGTCCCTCAACACAATCAATCATGAAAATTGTGATACATTTTTCTATATATATCAAAATCTAATGAAATTTTTTTTTCTTGGATTCTTATCTCACTCATCTACACAATAGGAGTCCTAAACTACGGAAAATACAATCTACAATGCAACATCTAAGGTGATTTTTGGGGAAGAACATGAATGAAAATAGGGAAAAAAACCCAGCTACAGATCCTTTGTGGTAAGTTTATTTATCCATGAATTCCTTCTCTTTTTCTCTTCTCCTTGCTTTGAGTCTCTATAGGACTCATCAAAGGTTCTCTTTCACCTTCCTCTTGATATTCTTCCTATAATTGGCTTTATTCTGCGCAATAGAGTTAATGACATGCTATTAAAAGGAAGATTTGAAGTTTTCACTTTGAGTCTAAGATCCGTAGACTAAAATTAAGACTTATCAGGCCTAGATCCGAGACTAGAAAGCTAGGATCAAATTTAGGTGAGTGGAAATCACCTTTGAACCTTGATTTTATAAAAATTAAGCCAAACGTTATAAGAACATCAACAATTTTTCTCAATAGTTATTGGTTTTGATTTATTAATTATTATAACATATTTGTGATGTATTATAGATTCTTTCAAATCTAGATTAGTTTGCTATAAGATGGTGGTGAAATTATCGATAGAATTAGAGGAACTAGAACCCTGACTTTGCCCAAATTTCTACAGTATTGAATCATATGATCTATGATCTAGATGATGGTTTTTTCTAGTTAGGTATTTATGAAGTCCAATGAATACTTCATTATAGTTATTATTAGTATGATTCATTTATCATATCAAACAAATTACATTATTATTCCAGTGATTTAGAAGCCTTAAGTATAGACTTAAGATAAAATGTCTGCAATGTGATGGAGGAAATGTGCCTGCCAACTAGAAGAGTCCAAGATGAGGTAGTTGTAGTGTACGAGAGAGGTATGGGTTATGAATCCCAATGAGGTTGGTCTCCTTAAATTTGTGAGGTATTCGGCATTATCTGGAGATTCTGGTGGTACCTAGTAAAATTCATTTAGTTTACATACTACTTTGTGAGTCAGCCCATGTGGAACCAATGATGCATGTAGTTCAGCCAAGTTCTTTGACTATCCACCTGAGTACCTAGCTTTAGAGGAGCAATCCAGTTTATCCAACTAGTTGTTTATCCATCAAGGTCAGGTGTGGAGATCCCCGTTGTAGACCAAGGAGCTAGTTTATTAGACTTGGAGTCTTGGGTCTTCTTTAAATCATATACAGTGAGATAGTAGCTTGTTGTAATACTTCCACATGATGTGATACACTTCATGTTGGTCCAGAGCATAATTAAATAAATTAACAATTTTTTAATGGATTTAGTTTATATATTTAATATAGTTATTTTTAGAACTATCAAGTTTTATGTTTATAGATTTCAACTACCATGCTTATGTTTTTTTGTAGTATAATTCAACTACTAATTTTACATCTAAATTATAATGGTTTCTTGATAACTTTACAAACACTGAGTCAATAGCTCTCACATTCTACTGAAATAATTTTTAGGTACATGTACAACTTAGTAGGAGGAGTTAGGAGCTAGTTTACATCATCAATGACCAACTACGGTCTTCAGAGGAATAGCTAGTTTAGTTAGATGGTATCTTATCCTTCCTCTAGTCTTTAGTACAAGAGAGTGAGTATTGAAAATGGTTTTGTAATAAGTTGTAATTGATGTATATTAAAGCTATAAAATTGTTTCTTTTAGTTGATTGTAGTGTAAGAGTAAAAATCAATTGTGAATGTGTGATGGTTATGCTAAACTTTGATTATTTGTTAGTTTCATTAGCTCTATTAATTTAAATAAAAATAAAATAATAAGGCTAATTTCGATTAGTGATTAAAATTGGATGGTTAAAATAATTCCTCTTTGAGTGAATTAAAACTTGGTTAATGCGTTTGGGTCATCCAACACATACTATCCCTCTATCTTAGCACACAAAACCAATCGTCCGCCTCCATATCAAAAAGGTCCCACTACCTCTATATCTCCCCTTCTCCCTCTTTCCTCTACTATGTCTTTCCTCGTCCCTTCCTACATGGAACAACAATGACGACCTACACACTACAAGCCACAAAAATAGGTCGTGGTGGCAGGTCGTCGACCATAGAAAAGCTACTCTTGCACCTTAATGTCTAGCCAAAGACAACGATTGGTCTCCACCTCCTCCAACTTCCAATTAACACACAAGATGTCCTTTTGAAGTAGTCTGATGCCCCATGTCACTTGTCAAACAATAACCATCAACCACAACTACATGGCTCCTCTTTCCACCAAACTTGAGAAACATGTTTGCAGGGAATAAATTATCTCATAGGTAGGCAATAAATGCCTTGACAAGATGTCCTCCACCTCTGTATGCATCTGTGGTAGATATGAACTATGTGAATAAGAGGGTGTTTTAGGCCTCCCACCACAGCCACACAAGGCCATCTTTGGACATGAAATCTAGTGCATTGATTGATGAACTCAAGGGCTACATGGAACACCTATTATCTAAGCAAATAAACATGTAGGAGATGTCACCTCTTTCTCACAAATCTGACTATTTTGTTATATGAGAATTGATGAAAGATTACCATACATCCTTATCCTTTCTCACCCACTCATAGAACCTTCCCAGGTTCATCTATCCTCACCTATATAAGCACCAACTAGGATAGTAGATGAGTCATCCTTACCTCCAACACTCCAAGGATCCATCAATTCCTTCTTCTTCTTCTTCTTCTTCTTCCCATGCCCCTTTTCTCATCTTAAACAATTTAGATCTGGGAGGGTCTCATTCACAAAGAAAGAAAAGTGCATCCCACATTCTAATATTTGTGATTTCTTCACTCTTTACTAAATAACAACTTTACAACCTAAATTTGTCTCCTTTATCTTCCTGAACCATCTTTCTAATGTGAAGTTTGAAACCTTAACACCCTTCATTATTATTATTTTCCTACAACACATCTTTTAAACAAGTTATACAATTGATTAATGGTCTACATCTATCATGGAAGGAATCAAACGTAAAAAAGAATGGGAGTTTTGATGAGTTTTTTCAGGAGAAAGAGATCAATGTATATACACAACCAAAATGAATAGGAAGTCTTACTTGGATAAAGCTTTGATAAGAGTTATGGAGTATCTTCTTATGATTCATTATACACATATATTGTTGTATGGAGTATCTTTTGCTAAGTAATATTCATGATATCAATACTTCTTCATGTATTTCTATATCTTTTATTCAGTCATCATCATCCTAATAAAATTTTAAAATTGTGGTTCCTCCTATTTCATGAGTTTTTACCTTGTAAAGAGTCTATTTTTTAAACAATTTCTACATAAAATATATTTATCCTCATATATACACACTTATATGTGATTGAATTCTTAATAAGTACATCGTATACAACTCTTGTATATTTATTCACAATAAATCACCTTATTTTGGGTCTATATATAAAATACAATTTACACTCTTTTAGCTTTTACTTCTTCATAATCCACCATTAGATCCTAAGCATGAGTTAATTTAGAATGAACATCAATAACATATTTACGTTAAAATCTACATTGGGGGGTCACTATCTTATCTCACACGATTGTAAGAAGAGTGCCTTTATTAACCAACACATTTGGACTAATGAGTCTTGATCATTATGACCTAACATGAACTGATGTTACATCTTGGTTCATTGTGTCAACATTTTTTTATATGATGCTCAAGACATGAATATTTCTGTCCATCATCTTCATTTCTTTGGTTTTCAAGGAGTCTTGATCTATTTATATGATGTTTATTCCTATCTAAAATGATTATGGTTGACAAAATGATGAAAATCTTGTGTTGATATTGTACTCGTGGATTATGTCACTCAATGGCTTTCCACATGGTCTTATATGATCATAATATTCATTGTTGAGATTCCACCACTGGAGAGTTGTTTCTACAATCCCAAAGCCTCTAAGGACTGGAAGATCATGATTAATGTGTTATGTTTAGATCCAGATCACATCCTTGGAATGTTGTAGGGGGAGGAATATACTTCCTTGCACCTACACAACCTTAAGGGTAGCCCAAGGGCTATTGATCTATGAAATAAATCACCAAAGGCTGTGTGTAACAGCTGTGAGGTGACGCCACATGCATTAGGCAGTCATACCATCGAGCAATATGGTCTAAAAAGTGAACTCACCTCATGGATAGAGCACAAGATACATGGATAACCTTCAAGTAGGAATTAAATTAAGGGCCTACAAACCCCTCCCTCTATGAGTAGTGGGATAGAGGAAGCTATATATGTGGAATTGGTATAGGTGATTCCAATGTCCATGTGACAAGACAATGTATGTACAATCTGAACATTTTATGTTTTTCGTGGTCAATGTGACCTTAGTTGTGGCTACATGCCATGAGCTTGATCTAGGGTTGGATAATACACCATCTTGATAGAATGAGTAATGATACAATGAAATAATTCATATGTTATTTTCTCTCTTATTATGTGGTTTATTTCATTATCACATGCAATCAAATATTCCAATTTTCATATCATATGCTCAACTTTTATGTCTTTTCCATATATAGACATTTGTCTCATGTTACCAGATGTTCTGATATTCATATGATTATCTCCAAATTTATTTGCTTCTCTACGCATAGACTTTTGTGCAATTCCTCTTGCTATGGTTATTATTTGCCTCCCACCATAGGTTAAATAATGCATTAAGTTTCATCATGTGTATTTTTTTGACTTGATCCGTGTGAGAGCATCATCAACTATGATAGAATTCTTAGTTAAAGTTCAAAATTTTAACACATTGTAAAATGAAAATCAAGGGGAATATTTTTAAACATTGATGTAATCAAAGTCATGTAATACAAACATTTGATGATGTAATAAATTATTTTTGGTTTCTTTCTATTGCTTGATGTTTCTTTCATAACACCCTTGGGTCTTAATAACCATGATTAAGAGTAATTGTGCATGCTAAACTCTTATAAATTACACCACAACCTTGAATCTACTCTAGATCCTAGTGGTGGATGACATTACTTTTTGAAAGTATAAAACATGCTTTACCTTCTACTCTTATAGAACATGGGCCAACTCAGAAATTTTTCACATCTCAAACAACCACACATTATCTACATTGGGATCATAGCTACCTACAAATTTATAGGCTCCCATTCTCCTCAACTTCACATATGGTGTAGCCAAATTGCTCACCAGATTTGGATATAGTAAAAGTGGTGTCAAACATTCAATTGCTTGAGTATTCATGAAATCATGTACTATATCCATCATCCCAGGGGTCAACTAAACAATAGGAACATGTGGTTGGGGATGAGGTGCCACTTCTTATCCTGAGGTACATGTTCAACCCCTTGAATTGTCTCAACCCTATCTACTAGAGGGGGAGAAGGATTGGTTAGGTACTCAATTTTCCCTTAAGGAGCCATCTAAGATGCACCATGACAAGGATTTATATTATCAATTTGATTTTCTCATCCAAACACAACTATAAAGAAGATATATTATCATGGTATATGGAAAAAAGGAATGGAGTCTCAATGTGTCCAATGCCTTTGTATTAACTAAAACCCTAAGCTCCAGTATCATGTTATCAGGTGCCACTCCCAATAACCAATCACACCATGGTTATTAGAGATGGTATCGAGGTTGGACAAGATGACCCATAAATCACTAATCACAAGTGATAGACAATGATCAAAATAGATTTCTTATAATATTCACAAAGATTTAATATCAACATTTATGATCATGGACAATATTCACATTTAGATATATATTTTCTAACATAACATGTTCCAATGACTTCTCATGGATGTCATTTACAAAATCAATCACATGATATTTCATAGGTTCCAGAACATATGGAAGTAAATTATCATATTATAAAGAACATGATATCAAAACAATGCACATCATACCCAATAGGATTCCCAAGGACCCTAGTATAGGAGGCTTCACCTAACAATGAAGTCACTTAGTTTGGGACTCAGTGTGGGCAACAAACACATTGGCTTCTAGACCTAATATGTTGTTAATTGATACATTGTCCAATGTCCAAGTGAGAAAATAAGCATCAGAGTAAGAGAATATATTTTCATCCTCTTACTTCTCATAAATGAAGATATATATTCAAGATAATTTGTAAGAAAAGAGTAAGTTTTAACATAAGAAATTGACTTAGTAGATGTGACATATATCATATGAATGCAAGAATATATTAACAACATGAAAAACAATCATTTTTTTCTTTACTTACATAGTCTTTGATGTATCTGACTTGTACCTAGCCAATTACAATTCATCACAGTATGCTCATGTGCACGGCTTAATTTACATTCATTAGGATTTAATGAGCCATCCCAAGAAAATTAAGAAAACCCATGTCTATCATAAGGCAAGTTAATATCCTATGACATCTCTGCCTTTCATTCCCACACCGTTTTACAAGATAGGGGCATACCATATCATATACCTCATAAGAAATGTATCACATTTCTCATATCATATTACAATCCACACCATTCTTGAAACGTATCCCCGGTTGGGGGATCCATATCCTAACCCTCACAATATGACACAATATAAAGATTTGGGCTCTCACTCCCATATATGTGGGATGTCTGCTAACTCTATACAAATTAATCCTCATGCATAATATACTCTACGATTTTGTCAAATGGATTTCACCCAATCCAATGCAAACTCATTTCACCATTCTAGCATGAACATTGGGGGAGGCTCATAGTTACATAGCATACTTGTCTAAAGGATCTCATTCATGAAAGGTTGTTCTTTTTTCCATGTAGAATGTCTTCATAACATAATTGGGGCTTATGCATTAGAAACATCACATACAAGTAATGCAAAGTCTAAAACAATAGAATTCAATAGTTTATTCCTTCACCATGATCACATAATGCCTCTATGGGTTGAAAAATCATCACATGCTTCTCAACAAGAGTATAACAATGACTTTTCAATATTTTCCAAAACTATTGAAGGTGTTGCACCTACCAAGCATGTTTCTTATAACACATGTGAGCCTTTTAACATAGTTCTAGGGCATGACTTCCAAAAGTGATGGATACAATCCTTTAGATTCAACCTTTTGTCATAGATTAAAAGCAACACTAGCATAAACACGCACACACAACAAACATGATGATGGCTTTCAATAAAGTTTTATAGAACCAATAAGCATGAACAACACATTCCATATCTAATTCCTCAAGAGAAAGGGTACACTTTAGTCTTTCATTAATTTAGGATGCTTTTAACAAGATTAGTAAGACAAAAAAATGAAGTAGTGTAAGCTTCTAATATGTGCATCTACTCACCTTCGAACAATAAATAAAAGTTAGGAAACTCATAAATTTTTCAAGGCCAAGTGTGAAATCCATTCAAAAGCCTTGCTTGGAGTAGATCCAACATTGATTTACCCATTTTGATCTTAGAAAAAAGGTTTGGAGGGTAGAAGGAATAAAATAAACTTTGTTCTTTCATCAAAGAATAATTGGAGAGATGAATGAAGAGGAATAAGATGATTAAACATTAAGAATATCAAACTAACTATAGATCTTTGTTTCCATCAAACAATAGAAATATTCTAGGAAAATATCAATGAAATCCCAAGATCTAGTCTCAAATGCCTTCAACCACCAGAGAAGATCTTGAATTGTTGAGTTAGCAAAGTGAAATGATGAAAAAGAGAGATACACCCCAAATAATAATTGTCTGGCAAAAAAAAGAGTTTGAATAATTTTGGAAAACTTCTTTGCTTTTATAACCTTATTGGTCCACATCAATTGAAGAAAAATATAAATTTACAACCACTTCAATCAGTTACATGGGCCTAAAAATTCTATCAATTTCACATAAACTTGACTGATTTCTTTATCTAAAACTTAAAACATTAAAAAGGTACCCAAGTAAGCAAAGAAACATTAAATAAAAACTTGGGGGTCACAGTAACTTGCCAAATTTATCTTGAATATCATCCAAGTTCACACCCAAGTTGGATGAACACTTGTTGACTCCAGATAAATTCTAGCTGATTTGTTCTCGATGAACTTGGGTCCATTTCACTCAACTCATTCAAGTTCACAGTGTTCACCACCGTTAACTTTGCTAAGTCATACATCAACTCGGTTGATTTTAGCATACAAACTTGGTCGAATTTATTGGTCATGATTAGAAACTTAATCATAAAGTATATAAACTTAAAATCAAGTCTACTTAACCACATTATTTTGAAATCATATCACGTTAAGGACACTGAGTTATCATATGTTCAACACAAAAAGGCTAGCATGCATGCTACACATTGAATTTATCTATCGGGTCAAAAGCATGCTTTAATCTCAACTTAGGTTAAGTGCAAACTCATATCTTGCAATAAACAAATTAGTTTCACTATACATCTCAATACAAACATATATACACTTGACTATATCAGTCAACATGCAACAATGATTTACTATTCATGTGAGATAATTCCATTAGTTCATTATCAAATAAGGGTTTCTAATTACTTAGTCTGTTCTGATTCATCTTAAGTACAAGAATTACAGTTCAAAATCATAGTTGATTCCATATTAGAGTAATGGTTTTGGAATTGCTCATATGATAATATATTAGGTCAAACAAGATGACTAATCTAAGGTTTGGGGTAACCTAGATTTGGTTCATTACATGTTCTATTTTGGATATGTCTATTTCATTTATGGAGTTACCCATAGGTTTTGTGTTTTGTTCATAGACCATGAAAACTAGTTATATACATATTCGTCATGTTATAACCCTTTACTTACTACTAGGTATGTGTAACCATAAAGTCTTAGGAAAAATCATTTTGTATTCTCTATCTAAATGATACCATTATAAAAATATTTGTATGCATTATTAGTCCCCAAAAATAAGCATTCATGTTTTTATTTAAATGTTTGTCTTGAAATTGGATTACGAAAATGTTTATAAATATAAGCTTTCATAAAGACTTCTTATTTGTGAATGTTCTCAAGTCCATGCATCACATTTGTTTATGCCTAGTGTTTTATGAAATCAATCAAACACAACTTCTAACAAAAATAATTTGAGGCATCTTTGGAAACTCTTTTTGGGAGAGATCCATTTATTGTATATCCTTCCCCATTATGTTCCTCCTAAGAAAACATGTTGTATATACATACCATTAAACTAGACTTGTATGGGATAATAATTCAATCTAGAAAAATTGATGAACATATGTTTGAAACAAGTGCAATATGTTGCTAGTTCCCATATAGACTGTATAATTAAAATTTTAGACATAATTTTGACATGATTTTGTATATCGTACACATGGCATTTTCTTAACTACTTATATTCATCAATTGTGTAGTAATAGAACATTAATTACTTTTGACATTTATATCATAGACTTAAATAGATAAGTACTTTATTGCCATATTTCAAAGTTGTATCAGCCATTAGTTACACCTATTGTTTAACAAGTCATGGACATAATAGCACACCTTCAAATTTATGTACATAACCATATTGGTAAGCAAACTCTCAATTATCAAGTAATACATTTTAGTTAATGTGCATTAGATTTTGTAATTTGGAGCATACAATTCACATTCAGATACAAAATTTAGGAACAAAATTCAATATCTAGCATGTATGGATTGGATTCGAGAACCAAATTTCAAATCAGGCAAAAAATGAGATAGGATATTGAATCTTACTAAATTCGATTCAAAAAAGAATTTAACTTTATACATTAATTATTAAAAACGAGTTTTTTTATTTAAATATAGACAATTTTTTTTATTCAATATCAAGAATATATTTCACACACACATACACACCCACACATATATATTAATATATTATTGTCAGGATGGTTATCCTCATCATTATGATTTAAGCCTCATTTCCAAACATGTTGAAGTAGGATACATGGTTTATTCTGATCATTATGTAAATATATGAAATATCTCCTTATAAAATCTTTCCAAGTTATTCTATACCTACCTATTCTTATTTTAATTGTGTAGATGGAGATAACATGCTTGAAATCATGAATCAAGGAGGTGTTTAATTTGATGACCTCCATGAGCCATTATTTAAAGCATGTTATCTCCATATACACCCCTTGACCTCAAAGCTAATTACCTTAATGTATGAATGCTCATATCCACCCCTATCCAACTATACCCCATTGTTTTTCATGTCAACATGGAGAAAATTTGGCATCCCTTTATGTTATAAAAAAAGTATTGATAAAGAAAAAAAATTATTGCTAACACCAAACCAAATGAACTCAATTTCAACCTTCATCTTCCTTGCATATATGTCTCACCCTGTCCCCTTGAATTCACTCATCCACACAAAAACACAAGTACATCAAGACTTGTAAAGAAAAAACTTAAACAAAATTGATCTTATCTAACATCATCCAATAGATCATGCAATAATAAGGAAAAATAAAAAATACTAATAAGATTTTCATGCACAAATACAAAGAAAGGCTTGTCATATTCAAAAATAAATAGGAAACTATGCATTGTTGATCATATGTGATCTAATGCACCCTTCTTTATACAAAGTTATATTTTCCACTACTTACAACATATACATAAGATACAAGGCATAAATAAAATCTGACTTAAGAATACATCATCATGTTAAACACCCTACCTAAGAATTGAGTGTCCACATATGGATCTAAAACACTATCATACAAAAGATCCCAACCTAAATATCACTAGTTCCTAGGGGGTATAGGTGTCTTCTTACAATAAAACTCGTTGGTATGTTGGTAAGAACCTAAAAAGGTGATATGCTATGAGGGTGACTTCAGAGTCCCAACAAGAGACAAAACATACGCAAATACATTGGAGTATGTAAGAACAAAGACACACATTTAATTAGACAATTATAGATCAAAGAACAACATTTGAAAGATATGTAAGAATAATAAAAGATAGTATAAGAAGCATAAACTAAATCTAAAATGCAAATGAGAATATACAACTTGATTACAATTTTTTATTATTATAATGTGATGGGTAATTTGGAATGCTTCGTTCGAATTACTGGCTACTGAATGCAAGTCTCTTATCCCATTGTAGGAGATCTTAGGAATACCCAATATCACTAAGATACTTCATTGGTGCAAATATTAAAAGTAGGTTCTCACAGGCCCACAAGCTACTAAAACTATAGGCATGTCCTGGGTGCTCAAGCCATGAGAGTTTCATATATGATGTGCATCATATCATAATGTTATTTTTTCAATCACATTGGTAAGACTACCATGTAAATAATTGGAGATACAACCTCAACCACACTCATAAATACATGTGGTTTAGGCATCAAGGGGACCATACCTCATATGGATTCTTGATCACTCACATATTTTGATAAAAATATACAACTGCAAGTATCTTCTCATGATCCAAGGATCTCTAAAGAATACCCAATTGCATCTGCAATGACCAAACACTAGTGAATTTATATGGTGCATATACAAACTACATTATATGGTATCACTGACTAATCAGTCAATTTACTCATATTTCATAGAGAAAGAAAAAAAATTCAATTTTTCCACTAAGAATGAAGCTAGTAAAGTATTAGTGATAAGAAAATATAAAATTTTAAGCATTAGTGATAAGAAAATATAAAATTTTACTCAACATGCTCATTTATAGTATGAAAATTCAAAATTACAATCATGCACAGGACACGTATCAAATAACGATCAAAACACACTACTAACAGTTGGATTATCATCTTATATCAGTTAGAATCATATCTAGAAAGGTTTTTGAAATATTCCATGAATAAGCTTAATATGCTAAAATATGTAAAAAAACAACATTAGAAAATCATGACAAGATACATACAAAGATCATATCTTTCATCTACAAATCAACAAAAAGATCATATTTTCATGTTATAAAAGCAATCTATCATATATAAGAATCAAGTTGTAGTTTTTTCTTGTTTTCATCTAAAACCATCACAAAATTCCATATTTAGGTCATATAACGTGCATCAAAGTGAAACAAGATTATTATAGATAGGATTTCACCCCACATGTTACAATACAATAATAATATCATTTCCTTATGGTGGAGAGTGAAACCATAAGGTTGAAGAACAAAACCCTAGATGAAAAATACCCCAATAGCTCCAAAATGCCTATGCTTGCATGCATTAGATCCATTGAAGTTAGAGAAGGAGAAGATTATAGATTTTTAGATAGAAACTAACATTTCTCCATGTGTTGGGCAAGAGGGTAGTGAGGAGATATATAAAATAAGAATATTTGAAAAAATGAAGCAACTTACTTTGATTTGATCTATACAGGGTTGTGAAGAAAATATATGACAAGATGACAAAGAGGAAGAAATAATACATATAATGTCTAATAGGTTGGGAAGTTGATTCCAAGCATGTATCTTCATAGAACTAGGAAAGACACCAATATACAAGAGGTTATTCACTAAGGATTTCCTTTTCCTACTCAAGAGCATCCTCTCCAGCTCTAAGACAATTTAACACAATTCTTTGAGTCACTAAGACTATATATACATAATATACATATATGCATATATATATACATATATATATATATGTATGCATTTATATATGTGTGCTTGTGTGTTCGAGTTGGAATTGCAATTTCACCCAAAAATGCAATATTGTAGCCACTATGCAACATGTAGAGCCTCCCTAGACTGCAATGACCTCACACAGTACGCATCAACCTCTCTCTCAACCTACATTTACCCGAAAGTTGTTCATAATGACCCTACTAAGGCTCAAAGAGATCCAGTTTGGCACACATTAACCCAAATTATCTTGTAGAGACTCATATCAGGCTTAGAGTGATCTAGATAGGCCCAAAAACTAGGTTTATAAATGGATATTTAGAATCCACACATTCAATCTAGATTATCCTCCAGATTCAAATTGAATTTCAGATATCACATCTTATATTTTAAATTTTGATCAGATATTGGTTATTGTTATATCTATATCAATAAATATAACAAATTTACAAATGTATACATTTAATATTAAATATATATTACCTATATATAAAAATCTAACACTTTACAATATATATTATATTTAATATACATACTACATATTTATTAAAACCAAATGTATGTTTTTTATATTTGGATCAAATATTAATCGAATTCAAATATCATATGTTAGGATCACATTCAGATGTTATCATGTGATATCAGTTGCATATCTATCAGATTTTGGATCAAGCTTCCTTTTTTTAATCCAGATAACGGATATATAACTATCTTCTCCATATTCGAACTTTTTACACGTCTACCCATTTTGACTTGATTGGGTCTTTTCTGACCCAACATCTACCAAACAAGAAGACTATTGATCCCTTCTATTTTTTTTGGGCATATCGATTGATTGAACACCAATGACCATTCAAAACCCAAATACCTCTTTTTAATTATATAATTTGTAAATTAAGATTAACCAAAATTCAACAAAATCATCACCATACTTGTATAAAGTAGGTTGCTTTAATTATTTAATAATTTGACTAGAGAGATATAACATGATTACAAATAGACAAGGAATACGGTCAAGTCACACCTCCGGATAGGGTGCAAATAGGTTTTCATCCCTAAAATTTCATAACAAATACTAGTATGAAATATAGATTTCCTCATCCAACTCCATGTGCCTTCCAGTAAATAATGGTGATGCCATAATACCTCCTCTATAGGTATCTCCCATTACTTAAACCTCTATATCTATCTATATGAGTTCTAAAGTGATCCTTATTCAAAAGACACATTCTTAGTTAGTAGAGCATCAACCAAATGCAATGTCTATTCCATATAAAGACGACACTTCCTTAGCATAGAAACATGAAAAGTGTCCACTTCCTTGACTTCCACATTTTTCCGTTTGAGATTTAAACTAATCCTTCTTCACACAAACATTTTGCACTTTCTAAACATCAATCAAATAGAATCTTTGTTCTATATTAGGCTGGAACTTCCTTAGCATGGAAAAATGAAAAATATCATGCAATTTTGTTAGCTATGGAAAAGGTTTCCAGCATGTACTCTAGTATAGAAACATGTCATATTATAGGAAATGGTGCCATATTCCTTGAACAAAGTTTACCTTTTTCCAAACCTTAAAAACCTTTATATAAAAAGGTTTGCAACATGAAACGTTAAGTTCCGTTATGATTATTGACATATGGACTCTATCTACCCTTTATTGGTCTTCATTTACTTCTTGAAAAATTATATCTTTTCAATCATATTATAAACTAACTTTGGACCCATATTTTTATTTACCTATTTTATAAAAACATATAGGCGATATAGAATGCCTACCATAATAATATTCATACAATGTCATTCTTGTACTACTCTGATAGTAGTTATTCTAGGAAATACCTATCAAACTCATGTGTATATCCTAGATACCAATTAACTGAAGCACACAAGATCTCATAAGATTGTTAATTGTCTAGACTATCCTCTTTGAACGTCATCTATCTATGAATGGAAAGTTGTAATGAAATGAAACTGTCTTACTAAGAGACTCATGCATGTATTCGCAAACCTCACCAAACTAAGGCCTTCTCCATGATACTATATACAATGATATCTCATGTATTTGGACTATCTCATCCAAAAATTTGAGTTAACGTCTCAGGTGAGTAGGTAATTTTGATAGGTACAGTCTATGATAAATTATCTAGTAGGTCAAGAACCACCCAAATAGAATCAATATTCTTTCTTTGTCTTAGGAAAACCTCCCATGAATGTCTATCATGACATGATATAATTTCTACTTAGGAAGATACAATGAGTGAAAAAACTATATAGATTTATGATTCCCTACCTTAACCTATAGTCACATCAAGCTTTTTGGAACCATTGGAAGAGAGGAAATGTTCGTCAGCCTAGGTAATTGTTTCTTTTTTACTTTTTACAATGCTCTCAATTGATATTATTTATTATTTTAATTAATTTTATATTCTATGTATGTAACTTACTTTGTTTTCTTAGTTGTGTGACACGCATGGAATAGTGCATGCAAGGTCATAGTTTGTCTCTATTGACTCTTTCTTGGATGATCCTGGGATAGGTAGAAGAAGGTGGAGGAATCGACACCCACAAGAGAGTGATGTGGAAGTTATGTCTAATTTACATGCACCACCACCCCATGTCTACATGGTGAATATGAGGAGAAACAAGAAACTCCACCTCCTCTTAGACCTCTCAATGATTAGTTTATGCAAGAAAATACACTTTACTCATTGCCACAAGAGTAGAGAAGATGTCATGGCAAGCTTTCTCTATTCCTCAAACTTTAGTGTAGTAGCTTTCTACATTTTATAGATAGGATATTTATAGTCCTTATATGCATGTAGATGCCTTCTTGGTGTATTTCTCCAGTTTTTGCACGTAGGTATCCATGAATGACTCTATCATCTTACCTTATTTTCATTATTTCTCAAATATAAGACAAAGGAATGGTACTCCTTAAGGAGTGAGATTATGACATGGGAGGCTATGAAGAACAAATTCCTCATGAAATTATATCTTATAAACAAGCTTAGTCAAATGAGGAGATGTTACCTCATTCAGTTAATTGGGCAAAGAGCATTTCCATGAATGTTGGGCAAAATTTCAAAAGCTTCTAAAGGGATGTCCCCACCGTGAGGGGCCCAAATGTCAGCTAGTTCCATTATTCTATCTTGGGAAATCTCAAAGAATCAAACTGTGGTACACTCCTCTTATGGTTGCATTTTCAAAGAACATTCTCTTAAAGAATGTTTGCCTCTTTTTGAGCACTTTGCTCAAAACTGTAGACATAGATTGTCCAATTCAGCTAATAATATGACAAAAATGTAGGTGTAGATCCATCTACTCCACCACATCTGTAACATCCCTGACCTGGGTTATGCTTTAACCCTAGATGTTTTGTTTAAGAAAGATAATTATATGATTTCTTTTATCTTTTGAAAAGTAATTAAGGCTCAAGAGGAGCTTATGTTTCAATTTTAGTCCCTTCTGAATAATGTTGAAAACAATGTTTTGCCCGTTTTTGGACTAAAGGACAAATTACCTAAGTTGAGGGGTTAAATTGCAACTGTCATATGATAAAATGTTCCTCAAGTGTTGAAGCATCATAAGAATGAAAATGATGATGAAGTATGGCTTGTGAAAGTCTGAGCACCAAGAAAGAGCTTATTAAGCAATGTTTGTGCATTAAAACCTAGTTTTGGTAAAATGTGAAATTTACCCAAAACTTAGGGTTCAATATGCAAAATATCACTTTTAGAGAGTCCCTAATATTTCTTGGTATCAATTAGAGACAATAAAATTAGAGGGGCGTCTCATTTGAATCTCTTTGGAGGAGAGATAATCTTGATATTAAAATAATCAAGATTTAAGCATAATTGAAACCCTAATTCAATTTAATGCAAAAATAAATATATTAATGGAAGAGCCCTTCAACCAAAAATATGATGGTTGAATTTATATAAGTATGGACGTCCTTGTGCCTTGCAATGGCACCGAAATATCTAAAGTGAGTGGAGAGCCCACTCACATTAGTTAAAAAAAAGTAATATCCACTCATTTTTGGATATTATTATTATATTAATTAAGGTGCTTAATTTGTTTACTTTAATTCATGGATAAAGAAGAGGATTTTTAAGGGAAGGATGGTGTCTTCATATGCAAGGAAGTGAGGGGGATAAGTGGCACCAATTTAAGGAATTGAATGGTTTTTATAACACTTTCTCTCTCTTGAAATTTCCTTACATATATCTCATTTTCCACCCACATGAAAGACTCTTTTTCGACTCTTCTTTCTTTCCTTGCTTTGGCCGAACACAAGGAAGATTAGGAGCAATAGGAGGACGTACCCCAACCTGTAGGTAAGCTCCATAGTCATCTTCAACCTTGATTTCATGGTGGAAATCGAAATTCAATGCTTACATTTTTCTATTCTCCATTCAATCTTCAACTTTAGCCAATCTTTTCACTCAAAGACTTGAGAACGGACCTTGGACAGTTGAGAAAGCTTCAATCACCATTGAAGATGTGAAGCTTGAAGCTTGGATTCAACTTTGAAGGTGGGTTATATAACTTGAACCCTTAAATGTTATTATTGATTTCACTTTTTCATCATATGTTGAATCTTTCTTCTTTCCCGAAATTCCTTTTGATTAGTTGATGAAATCACCATAAGAAACACAGGATATTTCAAAGGTCTGTATCTTGAAGATGATGATGTCATCTTAGAACACACCTCAATAAAGATCATGTGCAAACGGTTTCAACTTTGATGACCAAACGGTCTCAAGACCATTTGGTGATCAAACGTTCTCAAGACCGTTTGAGGGCAAACGGTCTCAAGACCGTTTGGTGATCAAATGGTCTCAAGATCGTTTGAGGGCAAATGGTCTCAAGACCGTTTGAGGTCAATTGCTGATGTAGTTCGATGAAGATCCAATGGTTCCTATTGGTCTAATTATAATGGTTTTAAGAATTGATGATCTATTGATTACAAACCCTAATCGGATTGAATGGTTGAAACCCTAAATTGATTGAGTCAATTTCTATGTTCAATGGCTCAAATGGTCTCAAGACCGTTTGAGGGAAAACTATCTCAAGATCGTTTGAGGTCAAGTGGAATCATGAATGGATGAAGATCCAAGGGTTACAAGTTTATCTACTTTCAATAGCCTTAATGTTGGATGTTTCAATGAGTGGAAACCCTAAAATGATTGAATAAGAAACCCTAATTGATCCATTCAATTTCAAGGTGGTTTGGACCAAACGGTCTTGAGACTGTTTGGGATCGAACGGTCTTCAGACCATTTGGAGGGAAAACGGTCTCAAAACCATTTGATGTTAAATCGGTTTCAATAATGGGTTGCTCATTCGGTTTCAAAGGTTGAAAGCACCAAACGGTTTCAAAACCCTTTAAGGTCAAATGATCTCAACCCTAAGGTGGGCAAACAGTTTCAAAACCATTTGAAGGTCAACATACTTCAAGACCGTTTGATGGTCTAATACCTCAAGACCGTTCAAAGGTCAAAATACTTCAAGACAGTTTGAGGGTCTAATACCTCGAGACAGTTTGAAGGTCAACATACTTCAAGACCGTTTGAGGGTCTAATACCTCAAGACCGTTTTAAGGTCAAAATACTTTAAGACCGTTTGAGGGTCTAATACCTCAAGACCGTTTGAAGGTCAACATACTTCAAGACCGTTTGAGGGTCTAATACCTCAAGACTGTTTGAAGGTCAACATACTTCAAGATCGTTTGAGGGTCTAATACCTCAAGATCGTTTGAAGGTCAACATACTTCAAGACCATTTGAGGGTCCAATACCTCAAGACCGTTTGAAGGTCTAATTGATTCAAACCATGTAAGTACAATTAATGATGTATATCAAAGATAATTACAATGGTTTTACCTTTAAGGTACTTAAGTGATTAGTATTTTTTTGAGTGGTTAACCTTTGATGCTTATGAAAGAAGTAACTATACACTATGATAACTATAGATGTATGTACTTGAATGAAGGGTTGTCCTAATCTAATCAAGATTGAAGTAATCAACATCCTAGAGAGGATGAGAGAGATAGAGGAATTCATACATGTATAATAATCATGTAGTGGTTAAACCTCAACACTCTCAACATGAATACAATATGTATTTAGGGTATGATCCTGGATAAAGAGATCATGAAACCCTAATCAAGAAGGTTGACGAGCCCTAACCCTAATTTAGGGCAATGTTAGATGAAACCCTAATCTAGGGTAATGGTGTAACCCTAATTTAGGGCAATGTTAGATGAAACCCTAATCTAGGGTAATGGTGTAATCCTAATTTAGGGTAATGATATGAGAAATCCCAATTCATGGTAATATAATGAAAAACCCTAATTTAAGAGAATGCTTCATGAAACCCTAATTTGGGGAAAAATTATATGGAACCTAAATTTGAGACAATGATGTGTGAAACCCTAATGCAGTGATGTGATGTGAAACCCTAATTAAGGGTGATGCCATGTGAAACCCTAATGTAGTGATGTGATGTGAAACCCTAATCTAGGGTGATGCCATGTGAAACCCTAATGTAGTAATTTGATGTGAAACTCTAATCCACGGTGATGCTATGTAATGCTATATGAAACCTTAATATGAAACCCTCACCCTAATATAGGGTGAAGGTATGTGAAACCCTAATATTGAGTTATAGTACATGAAACCCTAATCTTGGGCAATATGATGATAAACCATAACTCTAATTCTGGATAATGGGATGACTATCCCTAATTGACATGATTTGGGAAACCATAACCCTAATGAGGGAATAGTGATGCTACCATTATATTGCATGGTGCTGATATGTAATTGATATAACTATTATCATGTGTACTAACCATGCAGGTATCATGAGATGTTGGGCATAGCCAGATATGAGCTATGATGTTTTATTATCAAAATTGTTTTATGGGCCTTGTGAGCCATAATATGCTTTATTGCCAAGTAATAGGTAGCAAGAGATTAAATGGGCCTTGAAAGCCATGTGAGATGCTTGAGTAGCAAGTATCATGTTTACCCGGGTCAGATGACCTGAAGATATTAGTTACCTGATAAGTGGTAACAAGTGTTCTTTGATGAACTGAGGGTTTAAATACCCATATTCCATAATCATGATGATGATATGTTAAGGGATGAGAATGCCCATGTTGTGATTAGGCATTGAGATCCCAATATTTTATAAAGATTCAAAAAGTACTTGATAGAAGTATTACACATTCTTTGTAGAATTTGTGATAATAATTTATGTTTGAAAACCTGACTGATGCTAAAAGAATATGGTAATGTACTTAATTAATCAAGTGAAATCTTATCATGTAGAGCCCTGACCATAGATCCATCATCGTCAGTAGTTGGTGATGGTGAAATAGGTTTTCCTACAAGATCTCCTAGAGGGCGTACTGTTGAGTATGTGGGGGTTATTGGTGAGAATATCCTTATGCCCTAATGGAGGAATTGATGTGAGATAAACATTAAATCTCTCAAACCTTTATTATATATGTCGAGATGGATGTATCACTAATCTCCCGATGCCGGGATAGATGTATCATGAATCTCCCAATAATGTTTAATGTCAGATCGATGTGAGATAAACATGAGAACTCTCGATCGTGAAGAGAGTACAGCCGCCACTATAACTCTATAGTGAAGTTTCCAGTATACCATGCAAAGCTATTTAGCAGAGACACAAGGTTTCCTACATTTTGTCCTCACACTGACTGAGGAGGATGAGGTCATGGAAATCCGACTCTTCCTTGACCTATGTATGTTACCTATTTCATTTTCGCTATGGTCGGTTGGAGTATGAGCGGTATACCTCATCTCCTTATGGCTTAAGTATGATTGTAAAATGTAATCAGCCGTGTAGCGTATTTGCTTAAGCTTGAAATACGAGAATCAATGGCTGATGTTACCTTTCTTATCATATCCTAGATGGATAAATGTTATACATGTTCTTCAAATTCCTTATTGGAAAAGTAACATGTTGCTTTATTAAGTTATATCCAAAATGCTTTGAATAAGAATATTTCTCTAATCTATTTAGACATTGATTTATCTATTGTTAAACTTATATGATTTTTCTGCTCAGTTTTAATCTATTAAACTGCAATACTAATATTTCTGGTGGAGAGTTATATCTCTCGTTGGGACAATTTCAATTGTCTCACCCCCGTGGGATCCAACTTTTTAGGTAGACGCAGAAGAAGAGGCAGAAACCCTACTGCAGGGGAAGAGCAGTAGCAGCAGCAACAGGGACAATAGTGATATTCCAGGTGGAGGCACTAGTTGTCGTGTTTTGTATAGAGAGTCTTATGTGTCATCTCTGTACTCTCAGGTCCTCGGAATTAGTAGTTAGTACCTTTAATGAATCGATCTGAGATTTTGGCTTGATGCCTCGAGGTTCTTATGTTGTCTGTGTATAGTTTTAATAAGGCAGTTGATGGTTGTAATCCTTGAGAAGAGACGGTACAGGATATGTACTTATGAACCAGGATGTAAATAAAATACTTTGGTTCTTGATAAAAGAGTTTTCCTATGTTTGGATCTCTTTATAAATGGTTTTAATTTTTAGTGATTTTTCGTAATCTGTTGTTAATGATCGCTTCCGCTTAGTTAATGATTTTTTGTTCATACGTATCATCATAAATTAGTGGTATTAGAGTTCTAGGTTCGCAGAGTCTACAGAGACATAGGATTAAGGTTGTTGAGTCTATTCTAATGTCTTCCAATATATCTGATAGTGTCTTCTGCTCAGATAGGAGGAGAAGAAGAGCTTAAAGATGTTTGGATCACATGAAAAACATGTTGCTGAGAGCAGCATTGCTGCACCAGGAAGAGGTGTAAAGGATCAGGATAGGGAAGAACCAGTACCCGAACACCCCCAGCTGAACCAAGTTGCACTAGAAAACCCAACTTTCCATGATCTGTTTGGGCAGTTCATGGCAACCATGATGCATATGGCTGATAGGATGCCACCACCTGCACCTAGGGCACCAGCTCACCATGAAGGACAGGGAGTCGGCAAGACTTTCGAACGACTTTTCTAAGTTGGAGCCACAGATTATGCTAGTACAGATGACCCAACAAATGATGACATGTAGTTGACTGAGTTGGAGAAAGCCTATAGAATCCTCAATATCCCTGAAGCAGAGAAGGTAAGGCATGTAGTGTACCTTCTAAAAGGGAGTGTTGGTCATTGGTGGACAATAGAAGAGGGCAAGAGGCCAGGTGTTGAAATCAGATGGGAAGAATTCCGACAAGAATTTGTCAATAGATACTTCCCCAAGATGTTTATAGACAAGAAGATCTCTCAGTTTGAGAGGTTAAGGCAAGGACCAATGAAAATTAGTGAGTATGAATCTAAGTTCATGGAGCTTTTGCGGTTCTGTCTACATATGGCAGCTACTGATGAAGAGAGAATTCAACAATTTGAGAAGGGGTTGAACACTGAATTGACCACTCCTATGTCTGCTTTAGAGAACATGGAGAGGTTCACCACCTTCATGGAGTCCATGAGACGGATAGAAAGGTCAGTGATTGAGAAGCGTCGGACTAAGAGTAAGAAGGTGTATACTCAGTTTCAAGGACAGAGGTCCAAGAGTTTCAAGAAACTGAGATTTTCTGCACCAATAGCACCACCAAGATTCAACACCTAGACGCAATGGACATCAAGTAGGGGTAGAGGCCGCAGTTTACCACTTGAGGGAGCCCACATCTCAGCCTCAATATCAGTAACAGGACCACCCAGGCCACAGAGGGAAAGTAGAGGCTGTTTTATATGCAGAAAGATGGGGCATTTGATATAAGATTGTCAAGTTAGAGATGTAAGTGTGACTCAACCTCACAGGCAGAGTCAGAAAGGCGCTCAGAGGCAATAGTTTACAAGTGGCACAAGAGGACGTAAACAAGCATCCCAAGCTGGTTCGTCACCACCCAACAACCGAGCACAGGGTCAATAGCAAGTAATGGTGAGATTCTTTGCGATGAATCAACCCGAACTAGTAGTCAACCCTCGAGTTGTGACAGGTCAGATGGAACTATTTCATTCTGATATGTCTTCATCCTGCTTTGTATCTATTTTAATTGATCTGGGTGCTACGCATTCTTTTATCACTTGAGAAGTGATCCTTGACTGCAATATGACCGTCAGTCATAGAACAGATAATTTGTTGTTAGAAATCCCTTTGTTGGGATCTGCAGTGCTGTGGGAGGTATGTTCTCCCTACATTCTTTCCTTTTCTGAACATCCCATTCAAGTGGATCTTATACCACTTGAGATGCACGGGTTCGATATAATTCTTGGGATGGACACCCTAGAAAAGTATAAGGTTGTCTTGGATTGTTATTCCAATCAAGTTGTGTTTGTAGATGACGGTGACACATGGGTCTTTCAGGGAGATAGAAAGATTCTTCCAACCTATCTTGTGTCATCTATGGTAGCTGAGAAGCTGATGAGACAAGGATGCTTTGCATTCTTGGCACATGTGGTAGACACCACAATGGAGAGCCCTGGTTTTTCTGAAAATATGATAGTTAGGGAGTTTGAAAATGTGTTTCCTGAGGAACTTCCAGGTGTTCCTCCACCCCGAGAGATTGATTTTGAGATTAATCTAATCCCGGGCATGCAACCAATAGCACAAACACCGTATAGAATGGCACCTGCTGAGATGGCAGAGCTCAAGAAATAGTTGTAGGAGTTTCTTGAGAAAGGTTTTATCTGACTGAGTACTTCACCATGGGGTGCTCCGGTTCTCTTTGTTAAAAAGAAGGACAGATCGATGTGGTTATGCATTGATTATAGATAGTTGAATAAAGTAACCATAAAGAACAAGTATCCTCTGCCAAGGATCGATGACCTTTTTGATCAGTTGTGTGGTGCAACTATCTTCTCTAAGATAGATCTGAGGTCAGGATATCATCAGTTGCGCATCAAGGAGAGTGACATACCTAAGTCTTCCTTTAGGACAAGGTATGGTCACTTGAGTTCATAGTTATGTCGTTTGGACTAACTAATGCACCAGCTGCACTCATGGAACTCTTGAATAGAATCTTTCGGCCTTTTCTTGATTAGTTCATAGTAGTATTCATAGATGACATCTTGATATATAGTAGAGATTCTCAACAGTATGAGCAGCACCTCCGTCAGGCTTTAACTTTGCTAAGAGAGCATAAGATGTATGCTAAGTTTAGCAAATGTGAGTTCTGGTTACCAGAAGTTTCTTTTCTAGGACATGTAATATCTTCCTCAGGTATCTGTGTTGATCCTAAGAAGGTAGAATATCTCCTGCAATGGGAACAGCGAAAGACACCGACAGAGATATGTAGTTTCCTAGGACTGGCGGGTTATTACATGAGGTTCATTAAGAACTTCAGTTCTATAGCTTTACCCCTAACCAAGTTGACCAGGAAGGAGGTTCCTTTTGTCTGGAATGACAAGTGTCAACATTCTTTCCAGTTGTTGAAAGAAAGGTCAACAAGTGTACCTGTGTTGGTGTTACCTGAGCAAGGGAAGGGGTACATAGTTTTCTGTGATGCATCTAAGAATGGTCTAGGATGTGTGTTGATGCAGGATAATCAAGTGATTTCTTTTGCCTCTCAATAGCTTAAGAAACACGAGGAGAATTATCTGACACATGATCTAGAGCTAGCTGTTGTGGTTCATGCTCTAAAAATCTGGAGACATTATCTCTATGGAGAAACATTCCAAATTTTCATAGAGCATAAGAATTTAAAATATATCTTCTCACAACATGAGTTGAACATGAGACAATGCCACTGGATGGAGCTAATCAAGGACTATGATTGTATAATTGATTATCATCCAGGAAAGGCTAATGTAGTGGTTGATGCACTAAGTAGGAAATCATCATCACCAACCTTAGATAAAGCACATTTGAACTCTTTAGTGTGCTTTAAAAGAGATATGCTTATCTCCTTGAGGCAAAACAATATACATCTTAAGGTATCGTTGTTATCCGGGCTATTACCTGAGATGCAAGTGAAACCTACTTTGAGACAATAGGTTAATGAAGCACAGCAAGCTGATGTTGTGGTTCAGCAGATCAGGTCAGAGTATGGTAATGAGAAACGGGATGTCTTTCATGAGTCAAAGGATCAGGTAGTCTGTTACCATAATAGGATGGTATTACCTGATGCAAATGACTTAAGGAAGTTAGTCTTAGAGGAAGATCATTCTTCGATGTATGCAATGCATCCAGGGAGCACCAAAATGTATTCTAACTTGAAGGATATGTATAGGTGGCTTGGTTTGAGGAAAGATGTAGCTGATTTTGTTATGCGGTGTCCGGTGTATCAGTAGGTTAAAACTGAACATCAAAAGCCCACAGGAACAATACAACCTTTACCTATACCGATGTGGAAATGGGATCATGTGACCATGGACTTTGTGGTTGGTTTGCCTAAAACAACCAAAGGTCATGATTCCATTTGGGTGATAGTTGATAGGTTGACTAAGACAGCACATTTCCTTCCTGTCAAAACAACCTACATTGCTGAGAAGCTTGCACAGGTATATATAGATGAGATAGTGCGGTTGCACGGGGTTCCAGCTACTATTGTTTCTGATAGAGGTCCCCAGTTCACGATTCATTTTTGGGAACGACTACATAAATCTTTGGGTATGCAGTTAAGGTTTAGTACTACCTTTCACCCACAGATGGATGGACAATCTAATAGGACCATACAAACCTTGGAGGATTTGCTTAGGGCATGTGTCCTTCAGTTTGTAGGAAGTTGGGGTCTATACCTGAGCTTGATAGAATTTTCTTACAATAATAGCTATCAGCACAGTATTGATATGGCACCATATGAAGCATTATATGGTAGACGTTGTAGATCTCCTTTATGTTGGTATGAAATAGGAGAATATCAACTTTTGGGTCTTGAGCTTGTGCATCAGACAAACTGAGAAGATTAAAGTAATACAACAACAATTAAAGACTGCACAGGATAGACAGAAGTCATACACTGACAAATGACGTAGACCTTTAGAATTCCAAGTTGGAGACATAATATATCTCAAGGTCTCACCTTGGAAAGGTGTCCTTAGATTTGGAAAGAAGGGGAAGTTAGCTCCTAGATTTATGGGGCCTTATCCAATCATTGAACGAGTTGGAAAGGTATCCTATAAGCTACAGTTGCCACCTGAGCTACATAAGTTGCATCCAGTGTTCCATATCTCCATGCTGAGAAAGTGTCATCCTGACATAGAGTTAGTTTTGCAACCTGTGGAGGTAGAATTAAATGATGATATATCATATGTTGAAGGACCTGTGATGATCATTGATAAAAGAATTAAAAAGTTGAAAAAGAAAGACATATGTCTTGTGAAAGTTTTCTGGCATCACTGTGGCATTGAAGAATCTACGTGGGAGCTAGAGGAAGAGATGAGGAGGAAGTATTCTTCTCTTTTCTCTTGATGATTTTGGGGACGAAATCCCTGTTAGGGGTGGATAATTTGTAACATCCCTGACCTAGGTTATGCTTTAACCCTAGAATTTTTATTTAATAAATATATTTATATGCTTGATTTTATCTTTTGAAAAGTAATTAAGGCTCAAGAGGAGCTTATGTTTCAATTTTAGTCCCTTTTGAATAATGTTGAAAACAATGTTTTGCCCGTTTTGGACTAAAGTGCAAATTACCCAAGTTGAGGGGTTAAATTGAAAATGTCATATGATAAAATGTTCCTCAAGTGTTGAAGCATCATAAGAATTAAAATGATGTTTAAGTATGGCTTGTGAAAGTCTGAGCACCAAGAAAGAGCTTATTAAGCAAAGTTTTTGCATTAAAACCTAGTTTTGGTAAAATGTGAAATTTACCCAAAACTTAGGGTTCAATATGCAAAATATCACTTTTAGAAAGTCCCTAATGTTTCTTGGTATCCATTATAGACAAGAAAATCAGAGGGGCATCTCATTTGAATCTCTTTGGAGGAGAGTGAATCTTGATATTTAAATAATCAAGATTTAAGCATAATTGAAACCCTAATTCAATTTAATGCAAAAATAAATATATTAATGGAAGTGCCCTTCAACCAAAAATATGATGGTTGAATTTATATAAGCATGGAAGTCCTTGTGCCTTGCAATGGCACCGAAATATCTAAAGTGAGTGGAGAGCCCACTCACATTAGTTAAAGAAAAAGTAATATCCACTCATTTTTGGATATTATTATTATATTAATTAAGGTGCTTAATTTGTTTACTTTAATTCATGGATAAAGAAGAGGATTTTGAAGGGAAGGATGATGGCTTCATATGCAAGGAAGTTAGGGGGATAAGTGGCACCAATTTAAGGAATTGAAGGATTTTTATAACACTTTCTCTCTCTTCAAATTTCCTTACATATATCTCATTTTCCACCCACATGAAAGACTCTTTTTCGACTCGTCTTTCTTTCCTTTCTTTGGCCAAACACAAGGAAGCTTAGGAGAAATAGGAGGACGTACCCCAACCTGTAGGTAAGATCCATAGTAATCTTCAACCTTGATTTCATGGTGGAAATCGAAATTCAATGCTTATATTCTTCTTTTCTCCATTCAATCTTCAACTTTAGCCAATCTTTTCACTCAAAGACTTGAGAACGGACCTTGGACAGTTGAGAAAGCTTCAATCACCATTGAAGACGTGAAGATTGAAGCTTGGATTCAACTTTGAAGGTGGGTTATATAACTTGAACCCTTAAATGTTATTATTGATTTCACTTTTTCATCATATGTTGAATCTTTCTTCTTTCCCGAAATTCCTTTTGATTAGTTGATGAAATCACCATAACAATCATAGGAGATTTCGAAGGTCTATAGCTTGAATATGATGATGTCATATTAGCACACACCTCAATAAAGATCATGTGCAAACGGTTTCAACTTTGATGACCAAACAGTCTCAAGACCATTTGGCGATCAAACGGTCTCAAGACCGTTTGAGGGAAAATGGTCTCAAGACCTTTTGAGGTCAAACGGTCTCAAGACCATTTGAGGTCAATTTCTGATGTAGTTGGATGAAGATCCAATGGTTCCTATTGGTCTAATTATAATTATTTTAAGAATGGATGATCTATTGATTACAAACCCTAATCGGATTGAATGGTTGAACCCCAAAATTGATTCAGTCAATTTCTATGTTGAATGGCTCAAACGGTCTCAAGACCGTTTGAGGTCAAGTGGAGCTAGGAATGGATGAAGATCCAAGGGTTACAAGTTGATCTACTTTCAATAGCTATAATGTTGTATGGTTCAATGAGTGGAAACCCTAAAACGATTGAATAAGAAACCCTAATTGATCCATTCAGTTTCAAGGTGGTTTGGACCAAACAATCTTGAGACCGTTTGAGTCCAAACGATCTTCAGACTGTTTGGAGGGAAAATGGTCTTAAAACCGTTTGATGTTCAATCGGTTTCAATAATGGGTTGCTCATTCGGTTTCAAAGGTTGAAAGCACCAAACGGTTTCAAAACCCTTTAAGGTCAAATGATCTCAACCCTAAGGTGGGCAAATGGTTTCAAAACCATTTGAAGGTCAACATACTTCAAGACCGTTTGAGGGTCTAATACCTCAAGACCGTTTGAAGGAAAAAATACTTCAAGACCGTGAGAGGGTCTATTACCTCAAGACCGTTTGAAGGTCAACATACTTCAAGACCGTTTGAGAGTCTAATACCTCAAGACTGTTTGAAGGTCAAAATACTTTAACACTGTTTGAGGGTCTAATACCTCAAGACCGTTTGAAGGTCAACATACTTCAAGACCATTTGAGGGTCTAATACCTCAAGACCGTTTGAAGGTTAACATACTTCAAGACTGTTTGAGGTTCTAATACCTCAAGACCGTTTGAAGGTCAACATACTTCAAGACTGTTTGAGGGTCCAATACCTCAAGACCGTTTGAAGGTCTAATTGATTCAAACCATGTAAGTACAATTAACCCCAGGATTGTTAATGATGTATATCAAAGATAATTACAATGGTTGTACCTTTATGGTACTTAAGTGATTAGTATTTTTTTAGTGGTTAACCTTTGATGCTTATGAAAGAAGTAACTCAATACACTATGATAACCATAGATGTATGTACTTGAATGAAGGGTTGACCTAATCTAATAAAGATTGAAGTAATCAACATCCTAGAGAGGATGAGAGAGAGAGGAATTCATACATGTACAATAATCATGTAGTGGTTAAACCTCAACACTCTCAACATGAATACAATATGTATTTAGGGTATGATCCTTGATAAAGAGATCATGAAACCCTAATCGAGAAGGTTGATGAGCCCTAACCCTAATTTAGGGAAATGATAGATGAAACCCTAATCTAGGGTAATGGTGTAACTCTAATTTAGGGAAATGTTAGATGAAACCCTAATCTAGGGTAATGGTGTAATCCTAATTTAGGGTAATGATATGAGAAATCCCAACTCAGGGTAATATAATGAAAAACCCTAATTCAAGAGGATGCTTCATGAAACCCTAATTTGGGGGGAAATTATAAGGAACCTAAATTTGAGACAATGATGTGTGAAACCCTAATGCAGTGATGTGATGTGAAACCCTAATCAAGGGTGATGCCATGTGAAACCCTAATGCAGTGATGTGATGTGAAACCCTAATCTAGGGTGATGCCATGTGAAACCCTAATGCAGTAATGTGATGTGAAACTCTAATCCAGGGTGATGCTATGTAATGCTATATGAAACCTTAATACGAAACCCTAACCCTCTTATAGGGTCAAGGTATGTGAAATAGTAATATTGAGTTATAGTGCATGAAACCCTAATCTTGGGCAATATGATGATAAACCATAACTCTAATTCTAGATAATGGGATGACTATCCCTAATTGACATGATTTGGGAAACCCTAACCCTAATGAGGGAATAGTAATGCTACCATTACATTGCATGGTGTTGATATGTAATTGATATAACTATTATCATGTGTACTAACCATGCAGGTATCATGAGATGTTGGGCATAGCCAGGTATGAGCTATGATGTTTTATTATCAAAATTGTTTTATGGGCCTTGTGAGCCATAATATGCTTTGTTGCCTAGTAAGAAGTAACAAGAGATTAAATGGGCCTTGAAAGCCATGTGAGATGCTTGAGTAGCAAGTATCATGTTTACCTTGGTCAGATGACCTGAAGATATTATTTACCTGATAAGTGGTAACAAGTGTTCTTTGATGAACTGAGGGTTTAAATACCCATATTCCATAATCATGATGATGAGATGTTAAGGGATGAGAATGCCCATGCTGTGATAAGGGATTGAGATCTCAATATTTTATAAAGCTTCGAAAAGTACTTGATAGAAGTATTACACATTCTTTGTAGCATTTGTGATAATAATTTTTGTTTGAAAACCTGACTGATGCTAAAAGAATATGGTAATGTACTTAATTAATCAAGTGAAATCTTATCATGTAGAGCCCTAACCATAGATCCATCATTGTCAGTAGTTGGTGATGGTGAAACAAGTTTTCCTACGGGATCTCCTGGAGAGCATACTATTGAGTATGTGGGGGTTATGGGTGTGGATATCCTTACGCCCTAATGGAGGAATTGATGTGAGATAAACATTAAATCTCTCAAACCTTCATTATATATGCTGGGATGGATGTATCACTAATCTCCCAATGTCGGGATGGATGTATCATGAATCTCCCGATAATGTTTAATGTTAGATCAATGTGAGATAAACATGAGAACTCTCGATCACAAAGAGAGTACAACCACCACTGTAACTCTATAGCAAAGTTTCCAGTATACCCTGGAAAGCTATTTAGTAGAGACACAAGATGTCCTGCATTTTGTCCTCACACTGACCGAGGAGGATGAGGTCATGGAAATCCGGCTCTTCCTTGACCTATGTATGGTACCAATTTTGATTTCGTAATGTTCGGTTGGAGTATGAGCAGTATACCTCATCTCCTCAGGGCATAAGTATGATTGTAAAATGTAATCAGCCATGTAGCGTATTTGCTTAAGGTTGAAATACGAGAATCAATGGTTGATGTTACCTTGCTTATCATATCCTAGATGGATAAATGTTATACATGTTCTTCAAATTTCTTATTGGAAAAGTAACATGTTGCTTTATTAAGTTATATCTGAAATGCTTTGAATAAGAATATTGCTCTAATCTGTTTAGACATTGATTTATATGTTGTTAAACATATATGATTCTTCTGCTCAATTTTAATCTATTAAACTGCAATAATAATATTTCTGGTGGAGAGTTATATCTCTCACTGGGACAATTTCAATTGTCTCACCCCTGTGGGATCTACCTTTTTAGGTAGACACAGAAGAAGAGGTAGAAACCCTACTGTAGGGGAAGAGCAGCAGCAATAGCAACAGGGACAGCAATGATATTCCAGGTGGAGGCACTGGCTTTCGTGTTTTGTATAGAGAGTCCTATGTGTCGTCTCTATACTCTCAGGTCCTCATAGTTAGTAGTTAGTACCTTTAATGAATCGATCTGAGATTTTGGCTTGATGCCTCGAGGTTCTTATGTTGTCTGTGTATAGTTTTAACAAGGCAGTTGATGCTTGTAATCCTTGAGAAAAGATGGAACTGGATGTGTACTTACGAACCAGGATGTAAATAAAATACTTTGGTTCTTGATAAAAGAGTTTTCCTGTGTTTGGATCTCCTTATAAATGGTTTTAATTTTTAGTGATTTTTAGTAATCTGATGTTAATGATCGCTTCCTCTTAGTTAATGATGTCTTGTTCGGACGGATCGTCACAACATCACCCACATTAAAATGATGCTAATCCACAAATGATGAAGATCTGGTGGGAGGTGCCTCAAGCAATGCGATGTAGTCTATTGAATCTCTTGATGAAGTGATGAAATCTCTCCAATATTTTGCTAATAAAAGTTCAAATGCCCCCATGTCTCAGTATTGCTCCTTGGAGTGGAATAATTATCAAAACTTTCCTTTGACATAACAAGGGTATGAATCACATGGACCGCCATGACAACAACATCAAAGCCAATAGTATAGCTCAATGTTTGAGGAATAAGTGCTTTGGTAGATTGAGAAGTCTAGATGAGGTAAAGAAGGATGTATCCTATAAGGAGTGAGATCCTGTAGGGGAACCACTCCATACTAGAAATAAAAAGGCAATATCACTTGAACCAAACACCCCACACAATTTTTCACCAAAAGGGATGATTACCAATTAATTCAACATGTATGTATCATAATACCAAAAGTAGCAGTGGAATATAAAAGTTCTAACTATTACAAAGCTTGTTAACATTATACAACTCTTCACCACACATGGTTGAGTTCAAAGGAAAACTATCTAATCAAACAAGGATCCAGCTGAGGGTAATCTAACCACCTTTTGATAGTCTCCCAAAGCTCATCTACAAGGTTGTTGTCCAAGATCACTTTGATTGTCCTCTCCTTGCACTAAACTTGGGGATGGAAGCATACCCCATAAAAGGAGAACAAAAGTAACATCAGCAAAAGTTGGTATGTGCATACTAAAAGGAAATTGAGAAATATAATGAGATAAGGATGTGAAATAAAAGGATTCCCATATAAAAGTAAAGGACTATCCAATTGGGAACAAAAGAAAATAATCTCAATAAAAGAGATTAATAAAAGCAAAGTGTAAAAATGAACCATGCATGTGTTTCACCTATGACAATACTAGACAATATAAACATGTAGGTAGGAACTAAAAAATCTACCAAAAATAATGTGGGTTGAGTAGGGTCTTGTATACATCTTCTCTAAAGTATAGGGTGGCAAGGTATGTCAACATCTGCCTAGGTACGTATGCCCTAATTATTTCCATATGTAGCAATTTTCACATCTTCATGCATATGTGAGAATTTTCACATCCACATACAATAACATGCAACATTATATTAGTAGTCACACATGATGCATAACAAAGAATAAACAAGAATGAACCAAATAAGAGAGATGAGAACATCCAACAAAATAAAGTGGCATCACATGATCCTAGTTAATATCCACCTTAAAAGTGGGCAAAAGAGAATATATCACCAAATAATGTTCCACCATGAGCAATGTATAAGGACGAGTCCAAGAGAATGTCAAATCATATAACATGATCACAAGATTAGTAACAAATGAAAGGTACTTCACATGAAGCATATTCTCAAAAGAAAAAGATATTGTGTAGGCTATTGTCCATAGGACCAAGAGGACAAAGAAAGTATTTTATTGATCAAAACAAAAATAGGGAATGCAAACATACCTCTCTTTAGAGTCTAAATAGTTCAAAGTCGGTCCTAGATCCAATCCCAGGCCTCCAAAACACCTATTATGCATATATGTAGAATTTGGGTTAGGTGCACAATAATTATCCAAAATCCTAAAAAAATCACCTTTTTAATATTAGTGAATTAGGTATCAAAACCACACTGTGTTTTTTATTATCTTTTTCTGAGTCTAAAACATATTTTACTATGATTTTCAGACATATATAAATAGTTACCAATTTTACAAGTTATTATCTATTTAGTGAATTCATTAAAAATCACCTTTTTACAACATCATACTTATGCAACAAACTTAGCAATATTGGATAGATTATATGTTTTTTATTCCATGTCATATTTTATTATATTATTCTGAGCTATAAATAATTTGTTATGAAATTTCAAAAATGAACCAATCAGAAAATTACACATCAACACCAGACCCGCAAGTAAACGAGAAAGAGAAGGAGAGGGTCGGCGGCTCCAAGTTGGCCCAATCAGGGCTGGCCAACACGGCTGACTACTAATACATGTCATCTTATTGCTTCAGAACCAAAAACAAAGTAGATAAATGTGAAAAGACAAAAATACCCTTAAGGTGAAAAATTAAGATCAGAGGAAAAGAGAGGGTATAGATGGGAAACAACACTGATGATCCTTACCTAGATACTTGTTCTCATGTTGCACATTATCGATGATGGAAAATATACTCTGAAGCTTGAAACTCCGATCAACTCGAACAAACTTGACAAAACTCGACAATCTTGGCTTCGGGATGAACTCAAAGTCTCTCCCCCATAAGAACGAGCCCAAGAAGGGGTATCGAGTAGAACAGGTGGCAAGAACGAAACCTTCCATCATCACAGGAAGGAAGCGCAAGACCTCAATATAGTGTTAGAGCTAAGTAAACACAAAACTGAATACAGGGAAAGTTTTGGCAGCCAACAATAAAGCCTGATGTGAAGAGAACGAGCACGACGATGGAGAGAAACTCCTAGATTATGATGACGGTTGGAACCAAGAAAAAAAGGGGCAAAGGTAGTATACCTACAATTCTGCCGATTGGAGTGGTTTGGAAAACAACCCACAACTCATGGAGGAGAAACCGACCGCGAGGAACCAAACTCGTGGTCAGAAGCTCGCCGACGAGCTCAATGTTGAAGGTCTAGAGAGATAGAGTAGGGGAAGATGGGTGCAAGGTGTTCAAGACCAATTGTACAGTTGGGATCATTCACTGTGGGTTCGGGGATGGTGTAAGAGGATATATTTATAGGGGGTAGATCCCTGGATGATCGGGACACGAATCACACCAGAAAACATGAGAAGCGGAGAAGCTACTTCATCGTCAGGGTGATTAGGAAAACGAGTCCCTAAGAAACTAGGGATGATTTGATTTAGTTTTCTATGATGAATCTATTGAACCAAAAACCTTGAGGAGAGAAGTAGTGACAAGGGGGAAAGAAATGACAAAAAACTCGCGTTATTGCAGTTGTAAGTGATAAGTCCGACTGGAGGTAGGAGATGACCTCCACTCTATCAGATCATCGATCCAACGGTCTTAGAAAAAGCATGTATAAGGAAAATTGGAAAACTCACGTGATAGAGAAAAATAAAGAAAACTTATACAAATCAAAATCCTATTAAAGTGTGAATGAAATTATTTCCTATTTTCTCTCTCCTCCATTGAGGGTGCAAACAAACTCCAAATTGGATGAAATTTTGCACAAAGGATAGTTAAGGAATGTAGATTATGATTATGCAATTAGATTTTTATTTTTGGAGATTATATATACATAACATACATATATTCATATATATATACATATATATGTATGTATGTATTTGTATATGTGTGCTTGTGTCTTTGTGCTGGGATTGCAACTTCACCCAAAAATGCAATATTGTAGCCATTATGCAACATGTAGAGCCGCCCTAGACTGCAATGACCTCACTCCGTACGTATCAACCTCTCTCTCAACCTACATTTAGCTGAAAGCTACTCATAATGACCCTACTAACGCTCACAGAGATCCAGTTTGGCACACATTAAGCCAAATTAGCTCATAGAGACTCGTATTAGGCTTAGAGTGATCAAATTAGGACCCACAACTAGACCTATAAATGGATATTTGGAATTCACACATTCAATCTAGATTATCCTCTAGATTTAAATTGAATTTCAGATAGCACATCTTATATTTTAAATTTTGATCAGATATTGGTTATTGCTATATCTATTTCAATAAATATCAAAAATTGAAAAATATTTACATTTAATATTAAATATATATTACTTATATATAAAAATATAACACTTTGCAATATATATTATATTTTATATACATACTATATAATTAAAATCAAATGTATGTTTTTTTTTATTTGGATCAAATATTAATCAAATTCAAATGTACTTTGTTAGGATCACATTCAGATGTTATCTAATAATAAATATATATTACTTATATATAAAAATCTAACACTTTGCAATATATATTATATTTTATATACATACTACATATTTATTAAAATCAAATGTATGTTTTTTTTATTTGGATCAAATATTAATCAAATTCAAATATCAATTGTTTGGATCAGATTCAGATGTTATCATATGATATGGGTTGGATATCTATCAGATTTTGGATCAAGCATCCTTTTTTGAATGTAGACAACAAATATATCACTATCTTCTCCATATTCGGTATGTTTACACGTCTACCCACAATGACTTGATTGGGTCTATTGTGACCCAACATCTACCAAACAATAAGACTATTGATCCCTTGTATTTTTTGGTCATATCAATTGATTGAACACCAATGACCATTCAAAACCCAAATACCTCTTTTTAATTAAATAATTTGTAAAGTAAGATGAACCAAAATTCAACAAAATCATTACAATACTTTATAAATTAGGTTGCTTTTATTATTTTAATTAAATAGACAATAAATAATTTAACTAGAGAGATATAACATGATTACACCTAAACAAGGAGTGCGGTCAAGTCAAACCTTCGGATAGAGTGTGGATAGGGTGTTATCTGTGAAATCTTATAACAAAGACTAGTATGAAAAATAGATTTCCTCCTCCAACTCCATGTGGCTTCCAATAAATAATGGTGACGCCACAATACCTACTGTATAAGTATCTCCCACTGCTTAAACCTCTATATCTATCTATATGAGTTCTGGAGTGATCCTTATTCATAAGACACATCCTTAGTTAGTAGAACATCAACAACATGCAATGTCTATTCCATATAAGGATGACATTTTCTTAGCAGAGAAACATGAAAAGCATCCACTTTCTCAACTTCTACATTTGTCTATTTGATATTTAAATTAATCCTTCTTCATACAAATATTTTTCACTTTCTAAACATCAATGGAATGGAATATTTGTTCCATATTAGGATGGAACTTCCTTATCATGGAAAAATGAAAAACATCATGCAATTTTGTCAACTATGGAAAAGGTTTCCAGCATGTAGTCTAGTATAGAAAGATGTCATATTATAGGAAATTGCCCCATATACCTTGAACAAAGATTAACCTTCTTTCCAAACCTTAAAACTCTATTCCAAGGAGAAACCTTTAGATAAAAAGGTCTGCAACATGGAACTTTGAGTTCCATTACAATTGTTGACATATGACTTCTATCTATACTTTATTGGTTTTTATTTACTTCTTGGCAATTTATATCTTTTAATGATCTTATATACTAAGTTTTGACCCAAATTTGTTATTTATCTATTTCATAAAGACATATAGGCGATATAGAATTCCTACCATAAAAATGTTCATACAATGTCATTCTTGTACTACTCTGATAGTAGTTATTCTAGGAAATATCTATCAAACTCATGTGTATATCCTAGATACCAATGAACTAAAGCACACAAGATCTCATAAGATTGTCAACTATCTAGACTATCCTCTTTAAATGCCCATCTATCTATGAATGAAAAGTTGTAATGAAATTAAACTATCTTACTAAGAGCCTCATGTAGGTATTTGCAAATCTCACCAAACTAAGGCCTTCTCCATGACACTATATACAATGGTATCTCATGTATTTGAACTATCTCATAAAAAATTTTGAGTTTACGTCTCAGGTGAGTAGGTATTTTTGATAGATACAGTCTATGATAAATTATCTAGTAGGCCAGGAACCACCCAAATAGAATCAATATTCTTTGTTTATCTTAGGAAAACCTACCACAAATGTCTATCATGACATAATATAATTTCTACTTAGGAAGATACAATGAGTGAAACAACTCGATATATTTATGATTCTCTACCTTAACCTACGGGCACATCAAGCTTTCTGGAACCATTGGCAAAGAGGAAATGTTGTCAACCTAGCTGATTGTTTCTTTTTGACTTTTTACAATGCCCTCAATTGATATTCTTTATTCTTTTAATTAATTTTATATTCAATATATGTAACTTACTTTGTTTGCTTGGTTGTGTGACATGCATGGCATAGTGCATAATAGGTCATAGTTTTCTCTATTGACTCTTTCTTGGAGGATCCTAGGATAGGTAGAAGAAGGTGAAGGAACTGACACCAGAAGAGAGAGATGTGGAAGTTATGTCTAATTTACATGCACCACCGCCCCATGTCTACATGGTGAATATGAGGAGAAACTTGAAGCTCCACCTCATCTAATACTTCTCAATGATTAGTTTATGCAAGAAAATACACTTTACTTATTGCCACAAGAGTAGAGAAGATGTCAGGGCAAGCTTTCTCTATTCCTCAATCTTTGGTGTAGTTGCTTCCTACATTTTATGGATAGGATATTATAGTCCTTCGATGCATGTAGATGACTTCTTGGTGTCTTGCTCTAGTTTTTTGCATGTCGGTATCCATGAATGACTCTATCATCTTACCTTATTGTCTTTATTTATCAAATACGTGAAAAAGGAATGGTACTCCTTAAAGAGTGAGATTATGACATGAGAGGCTATGAAGAATAAATTCCTCATGAAATTCTATCTTATAGACAAGCTTAGTCAAATGAGGAGATGTGACCTCATTCAGTTAATTGGGCGAAGAGCATTTCTATGACTGTTGGGAAAAATTTCAAAATCTTCTAAGGGGATTCCCCTACCGTGAGGGATCCCAATGTCAGCTAGTTCTATTATTCTATCTTGGGATATCTCAAAGAATCAAAATGTGGTACACTCCTCTTGTGGTTGCATATTCATGGCAAATTCTCTTAAGGAATTTTGGGCTCTTTTTAGCACTTTGCTCAAAACTCTAGACATAGACCATCCAATGTAGCCAAAAATATAACATAAATGTCAGTGTAGATCAATCTACTCCACCACATCACTCACCTTAAAATGATGCTAATCCACAAATGTTAAAAATCTGATGGGAGGTGCCTCAAGCAATGCGATGCAGTCTATTGAATCTCTTGATGAACTGATGGAATCTCTTTAATCTTTTGTCAATAAAAGTTCAAATGACCCAATGTCTCAAGTATTACTCCTTAGAGCGGGGGGATTATCAAAACTTTCCTTGGACATAACAAGAGTATGAATCACATGCACCACCATGACAACAACATCAAAGTTAATAGTATAGCTCAATGTTTGAGGAATAAGTGCTTCGGTAGATTGATAAGTCTAGATAAGGTAAAGAAGGATGTATCCTATAAGGAGTGGGATCCCTGAGGGGAACCACTCCCTAATAGAAATAAAAAGGCAATATCCCTTGAACCACACACCACACTAATTTTTCAGCAAAAGGGATGATTACCAATTGATTCAACATGTATGTATCATAATACCACAAGTAGCAGCGGAATATAAAAGTTCTAACTATTACAAAGTGTGTTAAAATTATACAACTCTTCACCAAACATGAGTGAGTTCAAAGGAAAACTATCTAATCAAATAAGGATCCAGCTGAGGGTAATCTAATCACCTCTTGAAAGTCTCACAAAGCTCAGCTACAAGGTTGATTTCCAAGTTCACCTTGATTGTCCTCTCCTTGCACTAAACTTGGGGATGGAAGCATACCCCAAAAAAGGACAAGAAAAGGTAACATAAACAAAAGTTGGTATGTGCATACTAAAAGGAAATTGAGCAATATAATGAGATAAGAATGTGAAGTAAAAGGATTCTTATAGAAAAGTAAAGGACTACCCAATTGGGAATAAAAGAAAATAAACTCAATAAATAGATAAAGAAAAGCAAAATTAAGAAATGAAGCATCCATGTGTTTCACCTATGAAAATACTAGACAATATAAACATGTAGGTAGGAAATAACACATCTACCAAAAATATTGTGGGCTGAGTAGGGCCTTGTATACATCTGCTCTAAAACATGGGGTGGTAGGGTCTGTCAACATCTGCCTAGGCACGTCTGCCCTAATTATTTTCTTATGCGGGAATTTTCACATCTGCATGCATATGTGGGAATTTTCACATCCACATACAATAACATGTAACATTATCAATAACAAAGAATAAACAAGAATGAACCAAATAAGAGAGATGAGAACATCCAACAAAATATAGTGGAATCACATGATCCTAATTAGCATCCAACTTAAAAGTGGGCAAAAGAGAATATATCACCTAAGAATGTTCCTCTATGATCAATATATAAGTAAGAGTCCAAGAGAATGTCAAATCATATAACATGATCACAATATCAGTAACAAATAAAAGGTACTTCACATGAAGCATATTTTCAAAAGAAAAAGGTATTCTGACTAAGAGAACAAAAAGTATGTTATTTCTCGAAAGGAAAAAAAGAGCATGCAAACATACCTCTCTTTAGAGTCTGAATAGTCCAAAGTTAGTCCTAGATCCAATCCTAGGACTCCAAAACACCTATTATGCATATATGTAGAATTTGGGTTAGGTTTACAATAATTATCCAATATCCTAATTTTTTTTGCCTTTTTAATATTAGTGAATCAGGTATCAAAACCACACTATGTTTTAGACTGTCTTTTTTTTAGTCCAAAATATATTTTACTATATTTTTCTGACATCTTTATTTAGTTATCAATTTTACAAGTTATTATCTATTTAGGTAAATTCATTAAAAATCACCTTTTTAAAACATTAGATTCATGCAACAAATTTAGTTGTATTGGGTAGATTATATTTTTCTAATTCCATATCATATTTTATTATATATTTTTAAGCTATAAATAATTTGTTATGAATTTTCAAAAATGAACCAATCAGATAATTACACATTAGCATCAAACATGTGAGTTAACGAGAGAGAAAAGGAGAGGGCCTCCCGCTATGAGTTGCCCCAATCAGGGTTAATCAACTCATCCGACAATTCATACACATCATCTTATTACTTCAAAACCAATAACAAAGCAAATAAATGTGAAAAGACAAAAATACCCTTAATGCAAAAAATCAAGTTTAGAGGTAAAGAGAGGGTATAGATGGGAAAGAACATTGGGGATCCTTCCCCTGATACCTACTCTCATGCTACACATCATCGATGATTGAAAATATACTCAGAAGCTCAAAACTTTGAACAACTCGAACAAACTCAACGATCTTAGCTTCAGGCTGAACTCAAAGGGTATCCCCCATCAGAACGAGCCCAAGAAGGGGTACCGAGGAGAACAAATGGTGAGAAAAGCACCTTGCCATGACAGGAAGGAAGTGTAAGATCTCAGTATAGCATTTTTAGCTAAGCAAACACAAAACCAAACATGGGGAGAGCTTTGGCGGCTAACACCAAAGCCTGATGTGAAGAAAATGAGTGTGGTGATGGAGAGGAACTCCTAGATTATCATGACGATCAGAAACAAGACAAAAAGGGGCGAAAGTAGTATACCTACAATTCTACCAATTGGAGTGGTTTGGAAGACCGCTCACACCTCATGGAGGAGAAACTGACCATGAGGAACCAAAGTCATGATCAGAAGCTCGCCGATGAGCTCGATGTTGAAGGTCCAAAGAGATGGAGTAGGGGAAGATGGGTGTAGGGCATTCGGGACCAAGGGAATGGTTGGATCATTTGTTGTGAGTTTGGGGATGGTGTAAGAGGGGTTATTTATAGGGGTAAATCCCTGGATGATTGAGACATGAATCACACCAGAAAATAGGGGAAGCGGAAAAGCTACTTCTTCATCAGGGGGATTAGGACAACGATTCCCTACGAAACCAAGGATGATTTTTTGATTTGGTTTGCTACGATGAATCTATTAGAGCCAAACCCTCAAGGAGAGAAGTAGTGACGAGGGGGAAAGAAATGACAAAAAAAATGTGTTACTGTAGCCGTAAGTGATGAGTTCGACTGGAGGTAAGAGATGACCTCTGCTCCATTAGATCATCGATCCAACGGTCTAAGAAAATGAACGTATAAAGCAAAATTGGAAAACCTACATGTCAGAAAAATATAGTAAACTTATACAAATTGAAATCCGATTACAATGTGACTGAAATTAATTTCCTATTTTCTCTCTCCTCCATTGAGAGTGCAAAAAACTCCAAATTGGATGAAATTTTTCATAGAGGTTAATTAAGGCGTGTAGATTCTGATTATGCAATTAGATTTCCATTTTGAATACTTTTGATTTGTTAAATAAACCAAATACTATTTTCTCTTTCCTCATAGATTAATGACTTTAAAATTCTCCCCATTTGATGAAACTTCACACACAAGTTAAATAAGTATGTTGAATATGAATTTGCCCTTAATTCACATTTTGAAGTTGTTTTTACATTATTTAATGTTTTTGAAGTTTCTACACACTTTCTCTCTCCCGATTTCATCATTTAATCAAATATTCTCCAAATTGAGTGAAAATTCACCCAAAGACATAAAGACATATTTTAGTGTGTAGATTATGAATATAAGATCAGTTTCCTCTTTTAGAGTCATTAAGTATCTTATTTCATATTTTGAAGGAAAAACCCTTTTCTTTTCTAAATAAAATAGATATGATTATTATTATCCTAAATTTGTGAAACTTGTCATTCAAGTAAACTCAGACTCAAAGAAAATTAATATGTAGTTATTCTTATTCAATTAATATTACTTTCATGAGTTTTACTTAATTATCATTTTTGACACGTTATTATTTTAGTTGCATAATATTTCATTTTTCTTAGTATCATTCTTACAATCAAAAGATTATATGTTACTTTTATGCATGGAATCTTATATATTTTCCTTTTATTTTATTTAGGAAAATTTTCTCCAAATTATGAACACATAATCCTCCTATGCATATTATCTCTCTTATCAACATTATCTCATGTGACATATTTTATGTGTCCATTATTGGCCTTATTATCAACATGAGAGAATTAGATCCTATTTCTTTATGTCTACATGTTGGGATGATTTATTCATGTATTCACATGTTAGGGTTTCACTTAGCTACTATTATGTGTACCTTTTATCCTTGTTTGGCTATTCCCAAAGAACAAGGTGTCCAACCTCTTAACCTTGTAAAAGGATTAGGTTCTAGGTTTTGGTATGTTACATATCCACTCATAAACAAATTATCAATATGCTTAAGATTACTCACTCATAGTGAGGAGGGTAGGCTTCCTTCCCAATCCATGGTTAACTCAAACAATACGAGTTACCAAATGGGTGTTCCTAAAAACACCCATTACCCACCACAAATGCAAGTGCATCTGGTACATCAATATTAAGGTACCTCACATGCTTATGCACCTCCACCTCGATGACCACCATACCTACACCTCATCCATCCCAACAAAATGCACCACTTCAAAATGTGAAACAACCTTACATTTTCTAGAACCAAGTTAAGAAACAACACTAAAGGTCACCTCCACCTACTCCACAACAAAAAAATCTCTCCCTTATTCTCATGAGAAAGTCAAAGTTGTGACAATTCTAAGGAGTGGAATAGTGTTTTGGCATCCAAGAGGTCTGGTAGATGAGAATTTCATAGACGAATAATGAAAATGATGTTGTGACTCCAATGGTTGATACTATAACACTGGAGGTTGAATATGATGTCATCAATTATACTATGATTCCACCAAGACTTATGGGATTCCAAGTGAAGTCAATGTAAATGAAACCCCTTTATTGATGGTATGAAAGCCTTCTGCCTCTATGAGAAAGAAAATGTACATGGAGGACATTTTTGAAACTTTCAAGGAAGTTCAAATCAAAATTCTAGTATAAGATTCCATAAAATAAACCCCTTCCTACACAAAATTACTCAAGGACATGTGTACCATTAAGAGCAAGTCATTTGAGTGAATGCCTAGGAGGGTTCAAAATTATTGAAAAAAGTTAGTTTCATCCTACAACATGCACCTTCTTCCTAGAGGAAAAACCCTAGCACGCCTATAATGCCGACATTAGTGGTCACTTCATTGACCAAACCCATCTTGACTTTGGATCATGTGTCGATTTCATCCAATATTATGTATGACAAATTAGACTTGGGCCATCTAGAGATTACAAATTATATTCTTCAATTAGCCAAACAGTCAGTTAAGATATTATGTGGTCAAGTAGATGAGGTGTTGGTCAATTTTGATGATGGTACCCTACTTTCTTCCTCACTAGTTTCTTCATTGTTGATATGGAAAATGACACAATAAAAGTTTTTGTTATCTTGGGAAGGCCATTTCTAGAGACCAATAATCCGTGTGAGAATGGGAGAGATGCATGCTATCTTTATGCAGATGAAGATCTAATTGAATATCTTCAAAACTTATAAAAGGTCTGAGTTTGTAGGTGTTAGGTGGATTGTTACTTTCTTGATTGTCAAGATGATATTGTTGAGGAATTCCTACCTACATGCATTGAAACAGCCACTAAAGGTATATGTCTTGAACCAATAGTGAAAATTTTTCAACGAATCAGCTGAAGAGAGAGAAGAGGCCAATGTTGTTGTTGAAAGTGATGATCTACCTTTTGTAATAGTTACTTCTTTAAAAATGTCTATAGAGATCCTCCCATTCTTGATATTACTTTTCCATATGATTTAAAAATATGCCTTCCTTTGTCCAAATGACACCCTCTCAATGATCATCTTTTTTCAGTTGTTTTTCTAGACCAAGAATATGCTCTTATTTCTTCTTTCAAGGACAATAATGAATCCATTGTTTGGTCCATAGATGTTTTGAGAGGAGTTGACCAACATTAGAGTCATCACTCCAACTTATCTTTGTAGCCATCTTCAGACACACTTGTGAAATATATTTGCATTATCTTGTTGCACAAAATTTTCCATCTTAGTTTCACATACCTACATTTCATCAATTAAAAAAACCTTTTTTCAGAACATAGGAAATAATACATTTCCATGTGCTCTAGTTGACTAGTATGATGATGGTCATGAGGGATTCATAAACTTGAACACCTCCTTACATGTTGGTCTGTGTTGCTCCCATTTTTCCTAGAACTACTGATGCAGGGTTTTTGAGTTGCATTTATAGGCTAATTTTGTACATGTTTTATGTGTTTAATTGTCATTTTGGTGACTATAATGGCATGATTCATTTCCTTTAGCCTATAATCATTATATGCATCAAATCTATCTTATTTTATCCTATTTTGAGTGAATTACAAAATTCCATTGATTGACTTGTGTTTTTCTCTCTATTTCAGGTACTTTGTATTCCAGAACTTATCAATGCCATCGACAAGTCCATCGATACTATCGACATGGAAACAGTAACCAAGCTAGAGGGAAAGCATCCAGGTTGATACCATCGACCAAATAGTCGATGGTCGTGAGATCAGCTCAGTAGAGAGAATATCGATCTGTCGATACTATCGATGATCTGATCAATAGTATTGAAAGGCATCCAGGTTGATCCCAGTTTTTAGCGACGGAAGTTCATCCTAAGGTGTCGATACTATTGACACCCCGTCGATGGTATCGATGCCGTCGGATCAAGATTACGCCCAGAATGGTCACGATCGAGCAGCTGTGATCTTTTGGTGGCCGTAAGTCATACCTATACCTAAGAAAAAGATGGCCAGATGGGGGTATCACATTGCACTCATCCGCACAAGTCCCATAGGAAGGAGAGCGAAGAACGGATCCCAGAGCTACACCCCATATGATAACAGAGCCACAGACAGACGATTCTACCGTCAGAAGACTGCAGAACGTGCATCTCGCGTCGAGGATCATCCATATCTTCTCTATTTCAGGGGTTACATCATATTCTCGTTTGTTTCCCCATGTTTTCCTCTTTCTTCTCCATGTGTATCGTTCAGATGAACATGTGGAGCTAATCCCCATTATCCTTAGGACCGGGAGTAGCCTGGGGTATCATTGTATGACAATATTACATTGATTATCATTATTTGTCTCAATCTCCTTGGTATGTTATCGTGTTTCTATCACAATTTGCTATGCTTGATCACCATAATTAATTTCTAATATTGTTAATTGCTCTTGATGGAGGATTAGTGGTTGAAAAGGCACGATTAACACATTAACTAATAAATTCCTTAGACAATGTAATGTACGGTTAATGGTGAATACCCAGATAATTCATTAAAGCACTTAGATTTAGGGTATAAGTTACTACTGACGTGGAACTGACCTAGAACTAGGTAGTGAATTGTATTGTGGAAGCAAGCAATTCTGACTACAGGCCATAATCAGGGATAAGGCACGAATTATGCTAGTTGTGTAGAATTGCATGCAATGAGACCTTGTGGTGAAACTGTAACCCTAAGGATTCCCATTCCATTTAATTAAACTTAACATTTAATCATCACTCATTTTTTTCTCTTTATTTTATTTTTATTTTGTTTCAAAACCAACAATCATCTTTTCCAATCGTTCTAGCTGATCATGACCAGTTAGTAGTAGTCTACTCGAATTTACATTTCCCTAAGTTCAACTCGAGCCTCACAAGTCCTATAATACTTTGATACATGCACTTGCGTTTAACGCACGGCTCAAGCGTCTCAAGTTTTTGGTGCCGTTATTGGGGAAATGGAAAATTTCAGCACTACGAGTGCTGCAAGCGGCCACTCTAGGCCACTTTTTATTTCAATTTTCATTTTTAAGCTTAATCGTCTATCTTTCAGATTTTTTGTTCGCTCTAGCATTGTACTTACTTGATTATTCACATTTCAGGTAGTAGTCCATGGTGAAGACGCGTAGTACGGATTATGCACAATTGACACCTGAGATTCTGCCATCGGGATCTGCAGACGAGTGAATAAATACACCACCCAAAGACTTTGAACAAGAACTTGAGGTTTTCACAATGGCCAAGGAACAGACCATTTGGGAGAAGATTAAGGCTTCTTCTTCTTCTACGCAGAAGGGGCCAATCAAGAAACAAGCTATCAACATACCCAGCTACAAGATTGACCCAGGGCTCATTCAGTGGGTCAAGTCACAGGCATTCCATGGACTCAAAAATGAGGACCCAGTGGCCCACATCAGCACATTTGTGGAGAACTGTGACATGGTGAAAGTGGACAGGTTTCCACAAGAAGCCATTTATATGAAATTATTTCCATCATCTCTAGCATGAAATGCAAGAGAGTGGCTCTAAAATCTGGATGATGAATATGTTGAATCATGGGACATGATGATTGAAGTGTTCTTTGAGAGGTATTTTCTACCTGAAAAGACAAATGATCTCATGAGGAGGATACACAACTTCAAACAGCAAGCCGGCGAGACATACTCAGAGACATGGGAGCGATTTAATATCATGTTGAGGAAATATCCACATCATGGATTGGATCTAGAAACCCAGGTGAAGATCTTTTATTTTGCCCTTAACGAACATGATAGGAGCAATCTAGACTCAGCTGGAATAGGGTTCTTTCTAAACAACAAAGGTTCCAAGTGTCGAGAGATTTTAAATAATATGGCTTAAGAAGCAGTCTTGGGGTGAAAGAGATGTGTCGGAACAAGTCAAAGTTGTAGGGGATGCAAAGGCCATTAAAGAATTAAATGAGAAAATGGACTTGATAGCAAAGAGACTTCTAGCAAAAGATAATGAAGGGTTTGATGATGAGGCACAAGCTAAGTTCATGCGCCAACAACAGGGCTACAGGAACAATGACTATTCATGGAGGAAAGACAAGAAATTCTCATAGAAGGATACAAACTATTTTCTATAGGATCCGGATCAGAAACCACATCCAAGTGCAGAGGACAAGAGCAATGAGTTTCTCAACCAAGTAATAAAGAAAAATCAAGAGTTGACAAGCACATTCGGAAATCAAATTAAGGCACAAGGGGAATTTATGAACCAATTTGGTCAAACTCTACAAAACCATGGGGCACAGATGAGGATGCTTGAGACGTCCTTAGCGCAGATGGCAGCTGAAATTGCAAGTTTAAAGAAGTCGGCACAGTAGGGTTTTCTAGGAAATATTGATGTTCCCAAAAAGAACCATCAAGCCAAGGCTATATTGCTGAGGAGTGGAAAGAAACTTTTAAACTCTAAGGCCAATGAACCAAACACATCACAGCCAGAAGCTACAGGTGAGGTTGTAGAGGAAGCTGAAGTCATACCAATTGTTGAGAATAGTGCAGAGATTGTTGTGGAGGAACCCATTATGGAGAAAGAGGTGGAGAAAAGGACGACATACGTGCCTCCACACCAGAGAGTACAGACAGTCCTGGTTCCCTATCCAAACAACCTTAAAGTGAAGAAGGTGGATCAACAATTTAAGAAGTTCTTAGACAGTTTTAGAAAATTATTGTCAATATCCCATTGCTTGACTTAATCGAGCAGATACCTTCTTATGGTATGTTTCTGAACGACATTATTACCAAAAAGAGGAAGATTCCAGATACGGAAGTGGTGGTACTCAGAGAATAGGTGAGCACATTTATTCTAGGGATGTTGCCACCTAAGAGATAGGATCCATGGTGTTTCAATATCTCCTGCTACATCGGGAAGACAAAATTTGGAGAGGCCCTTTGTGACTCAGGAGCGAGCATCAACTTGATGCCTCTCTCCACCTTCAAGAAGCTTGGTCTTAAAGAATCCGAGAGGAGCAACATGATGATCCAACTTGCAGATAATTCAGTCATAAGGCCCTATGGGATTTGCGAGGATGTTCTAGTCAAGGTGGACAGATTTGTTTTTCCAGTAGATTTTGTCGTGATGGAGATGCAAGATGAGCAAGGGAACGAGCTGCTTCTAGGAAGACCCTTCCAGGATACAACTGACATGATTCTGGAAATGGGTAGAAGCCATCTTACCATGGGCATAGCTGATGATAGGTTTGAAATAAAAATGCCAACTAACCCAAAATCATCACAAGAGCAAGGACAGTGTAATAAAATCAGACACTTTGAGCACAATGTTTCCATTTGTCTAGGGAAACCTTTTCTCAACATGGTGCATGTCATGACCAAGATAGATAGGGGAACACTTGTTGTGGATATTATGGAGCAAACCAAGGTAGTTTCTCTTGTTAAGGTAGTGGGATATCCAAATGATGAAGATGAAGAAGTTTGTTTGTCCACTGAGGATAATGTTGTGGAGATATCAATGCAAGAATCTTATCCTCAATTTCCTATTGAAGCTTGCATGTTCAATATTAGTGATGATTGGATGAAGAGCACATCGCTACAGGAATGTGTGATGATGCTTAAAGTTTTGCCCTGCTACTTTTCTAGGAACTTTGAAGATTTAGGACCACTGCCGCCCCCATTGCAGCCTTCTTTGGTAAATCCGCCAGATTTGGAGCTAAAGTCGTTGCCCCCTCATTTGAATTATGCATTCTTAGCAGTGGATGAAAAGATACATGTAATTATCTCAGCATATCTGAGTGTTGTTGAAGAAGAACAATTGATGGTCATGTTGAAGAACCACCATGGTGCTTTTGGGTGGTCAGTTTCTGACATTAAGGGGATCTCCCCTACTCTATGCCAACACAAGATCTGACTTGTTGAAGGAGATAAACCTGTGATTCAGACACAATGCCGCCTAAACCCTACCATGATGGAGGTTGTCAAGAAGGAGGTGATCAAGTTGCTTTCAGCGGGAATTATCTATGCCATCGCAGACTCCACATGGGTAAGCCCGACACAGGTAGTCCCTAAAGGGGGAATTATGGTAACTAAGAATTTGTTGAATGAGCCAATCACCACCCGGTTGGTTACCGGGTGGCAGGTTTGTATAGATCATCATAGATTGAACACTACAACGCTAAATGATCATTTTCCTTTACCCTTCATTGATCAAATTTTAGAGCGACTGGCCGGTCGCTCTCATTTTTGTTTTCTATACGGATACTTCGGCTACAACCAAATTTCGATTGAACCTATTGATCAAGAGAAATCTACTTTCACTTGCCCTTACAGTACTTTTCATATCGTCAGATGCCTTTTGTATTGTGCAATGTGACAACCACTTTTCAACGTTGTATGCTTGTCATTTTCTCTGACATGGTTGAACGTTGTTTAGAGGTGTTTATGGATGATTTTTCAGTCTATGGTGTGTGTTTTGATGAATGTCTTTATAATCTTGATAAAGTTTTACAAAGATGTGAGGACACTCATTTGGTCCTCAATTGGGAGAAATGTCACATGATGGTTAGCGAGGGGATCGTGTTAGGACACAAGGTGTCTAGCAAGGGACTAGAGGTGGATCCAGTAAAAATTGAGGTTATTTCCAAATTGCCTCCACCAAAATCAGTGAAGGAAGTTAGAAGTTTCCTTGGTCACACGGGATTTTATCCCTAGTTTATTAAGGATTTCTCCAAAATCGCTAAGCCTGTTTCTGAGTTGCTTGAGAAGGATGTGGTTTTTTATTTTAATGAAAAATGTATGAATGCTTTTGATAGCCTTAAACAACACTTGATTTCCACACCGATTGTGCAGACTCTGGATTGGAGTCGACCATTTGAACTCATGTGTGACACATCCGATTTTTTCATGGGGGCTGTTCTTGGGCAGCACCTTGAGAACAAACCCGCAGTCATTTATTATGCTTTAAAAACATTGAATGATGCACAATTAAATTATACCACCACTGAAAAGGAATTACTTACCATAGTTTTTTCTTTTGAGAAATTTAGGAAATACTTGGTGGGATCTAAAGTGGTGGTATGGACGGATCATGCCACAATAAAATATTTAATGGAAAAGAAAGAGGAAAAACCTAGACTCATTAGGTGGATACTTCTTTTATAAGAATTTGACATTGAAGTTAAAGATAAGGCGGGAATTGAAAATGTGGTTGCGGACCATTTGTCTCGCCTTGAGAGGGTAGATGAGAAGGATACTAATATACCCATTACTGAGACCTTTCCAGATGAATATATTCTTTCGATTAAATATAAAGATCTGTGGTTTTCACACATAGTGAACTATCTTGCATGCAAATAATTACCCGAGGATTGGAATTATCAAGAGAAGAAGCAGTTTTTCCATTCATTGAGATTTTATTTTTGGGATGACCCTATTCTTTTGAGGTAGTGTAGGGATGGTGTTATCCGCAGGTGTGTGCCAGAGTTTGAGTATGACAGTGTGCTCAGCCATTGTCATACAATGCCCAATGGCGGCCATCATTCTAGCTCGAGGACGGCTGCGAAAGTGTTGGAGAGTGGCCTGTATTGGCCCACACTTTTAAGAGATGCCTATGAGTTTGTAAGAAAATGTGATTCATGTCAGCGGGCAAGAAATATCTCAAAAATACAAGAAATGCCCTTAAATGTGTTTCAAAAGGTTGAAGTCTTTGACTTGTGGGGTATCGATTTCATGGGACCTTTTATGTCCTCCAATTCCAACTTGTATATTTAACTTGTTGTTGATTATGTTTTGAAGTGGGTCGAAGTGATACCCACTAGGACTAATGATGTTGTTGTAGTGTGTAGGTTCATGAAGGAACACATCTTCTGTAGGTTTGGAGTGCCCCGCATGATCATCAGTGATGGAGGCATGCATTTCACAAATAAGAAGTTTGCTACACTTTTGAGCAAGTACATGGTAAAGCACAATGTGGGCACCCCATACCATCCACAGACACAGGGCCAAGTAGAGATTTCCAATAGGGAGATAAAGAAAATTCTGGAACGTACTATCAATACATCAAGAAAAAATTGGAGCATGCTCCTACCGGATGCACTTTGGGCGTATTGGACTGCCTTTAAGACTCCTATAGGCACTACGCTGTTTAGGTTGGCTTATGGGTGTGCATGCCACTTGCTGGTGGAGCTGGAGCACAAGGTGCATTGGGCGTTTAGGAAATTAAATGTGAACATCGATGATGTTGGGAAGCGACGGTTGCTCGAGATCAATGAGTTAGATGAGTTGAGAATAAACGCTTATAAGAATTACAAGATTTACAAGGAACGAACGAAGCAACTACAAGATCGCCACATTCAAAGGAGGGTTTTCTCAAAAGGGGAGAGTGTATTGTTGTTCAATTCATAGATAAAGCTACATCCTGGGAAGTTGAAGTCCCAATGGAGTGGACCATTTATTGTGGAGGAAGTGCATCCACATGGAGTCGTGATGGTGAGAGACGGTGGAAGGATGTTCTTCGTGAATGGCCAGCGTCTTAAGCACTATTATGGAGAGTATTTCACGAAAAAGGTGCATGAGGTAAACCTCATTGCACTTGATGAAGAATGAGCATGATTGCATCTAGCCTAAGACGTTAAAGAAGGGTGCTTGTTGGGAGGTAACCCAACCTTAGTAGATTACATATTAAGTTCATTATTTTTCATTTTCCTAAGTATTTTTCTTTAATTTTGTACTTAGTTTCTAAAAATGATACCCTGATGTGCTTGTTGAGTGTGCAGGACTGAGAGGATGTCAATACCATCGACACTTGTGTCGCTAGTATCGATATAGTAACAACAAAGTAGCCGCTGAAATTTCATTTCGTTGATAATATCGACGGCCTCGTTGACAGTATCGACATGGGAATAGCGAGAAAGATGATTGAGGCTACAAAATGTCGATAGTATCAACCGTTTTGTCACTAGTTGCGAGATTTCTAAAGATTTTTAGATCGATTTGTCTCAGTAATGTCGATACTATCGACACCCTGGTTGATGGTATCTACACGCCAATAGTGTGATACCAGTGCCATCACCTTGCAAGGATAAAAGTTATACACATGCGTCAATACTAGCAACATATTGTCGATGGTATCAATGCTCCAAGTCAGCGATCTGTGGGTATTCATCGAGCGGTCCACAATGTCGATACCATCAACGCACAGACGATCTGGGCCCCATCATCTAGCCATCGAGAGCCGTCGATTCCAGTGAGCGACGGATTCTACTACTCGTTGATAGTAGCGACGGATCCATCGATGGTATCGACGAGCCAACAGTAATGGCAGCCGACCCTTATAAAAGGGAATGCAAATATTCAATCTAGTCTCACACTTTCAAGTCATCTCTTCCATCTTCGAGCCCTAGCATCCCGAGCACCCGGAAGCTAAAGAGATTTGCACCGACGGTCATCCCCGCACATCTCCATCAACTTCACAGATCTCTGTCTTCTTCGATCGTCTCCAACAATCTTCTTTGAGCTCTCTTTCTAAAATCTATTTCTCTCTCACTCGTTGCCTTTACAACAATGGTGAGATCTGGAGCTTCCTTGTCCAGGGCTATCCCACCTACCCTACCTGCCTCGTCAGAAGGACTAGTTTCGTGCCCGAGGCTAGTCGATCCATCCCCAGAGATCAAAAAGGTGTACGAAGATTTGTGGAAGCGCTCCATCGAGCCTACTCGGTGTGGAGACTAGTAATTAATCAAGGATCTAGGATTTGAGGCCAACATGGCCTATGTGCTTCAGGGGCAATTGAGTGAGTCCCCGATGTTGTGCCGTGACCGCAAATAAGGTCATCCATTTTTCAGCGGGTGGCCAACTTACAAGGAGATTGTCATAGAGTTTATGGCGTCTCTGGATATATGTGTCCTCCCCAATGAGCTCATACCAACACAGACTGAATAGAAAGAGGGGCAAGTTTCTTTCTACCTCTACAACAGATATTACACCATGTCCCTTCATGAATTCAATGGGATTTATGGATGGTCTCATGGGCATAGCGACCTGTGCCAGCCATTACATAATGCAAACTATGATGCCATGTATTCGGCGTTAGTTATTGTACCAGAGGGGTACTTGATCAGTTGGCACCATGCCTCTATAGATGATTTTGAGCATCCATTTGTAAAGGTTTTGCACCAGATTTTATCCAACACCTTCTTTGCAAGATCTAAATTGTCTCAAAGCAAATTTCAGGAAATAGATATGTTCTTCCTCTATAGTCTTCTGGAGAGGAAATGTATAAACTTTGGAGCTTTCTTCCTCACACGCATCATGGAGGTCAAGAGGAACGCATCTTGCAGGGGCCCAATTTATTTTGGGGGTCTAATCACTCCAATCGCCATTTACCTTGGCATGGATCTGTCAGGGCTACCCAAGCTGGAATGTAAGAATACACTCAATCTGAGCCACTTTGTGAACGCGGGCCTCCTCGAAGTCTGTCACAGCACTGTTTATGCCACTTGCCATGTGCGAGGTGTTTTTCAATGGCCGGAATTGCCTGACCCTGCATTCAATCTCCGGCCTGGGCAAGCTTACATGTGGCCCATCATTGATATTGATAAAGATGAAGAACAATAGCAAGTTGAAGTAGAAGTACCAAAAGGCGACAATGACGAAGAAGAGGAGGAGGAAGCTACCATTCCTCTTCGACGACGAGTTGCTCCACGGAGTCACCATGACACTTTGGAGCCTCATCTTCTTCCCAGCCACCACCACCATAGCCCTCTCAAGGAAGAGAGGATGACTATTTGATGCAGGGTATGTATACCATGTTGTAGGACATTCAACAGATGCAACATCAGCACATCGCTTCTTTTGCGGGAATTCAGGAGACGACAAATAGGATATTCGAGAATCAGCAAGCCATCTACGAGAATGAGCACCTCCTCTTTGCCAACCAAGAAACCATCCACAACAGGTTGCATAGGATGGAGATGCAGCAACAGCCATTTTATGACCATTACTGGAGTCAAAATTATTTAGGAGGATACCCACAGCCACAACTGATGCCCCCATCGAACATGTCATTCTAGGGGCATTATCTTGCTTGGGATCCCAACGACCACCAATACATGCCACACCCACCACCAGAGCAGTAAAGGGGTATCACTGTTCCACCTCTTAAGTCAGGATTTTGACTATGAGGTCATAGTCGAGTTCAAGCTTAGTGGGGGTGCTGGAACAGCATCTATCTAGTTTTTCTTTATTTTATTTCATCTTTTGTTTGTCTTTGGAATTTTCATCCTTCTTTATCTTAGTTTTCTTAATTGATAGATTCATTGTTTTCTAGGATCCACTATCTATCTAGTGTAATCAGTGGAGTCTAATTTAATTGCATGTCATCTCAATGTTTTCACTTGGGGGTTTGTGAGAGGATGATTTTTAATGAAAAATCTTTAAGAAATTGTAAGCTTGTCTTGTGAGAACTTGAGGACATCACTTGTGAAACTCATTGGGTAGGTCAACTTTAAAACATATGAACATGATTGAATATCATTATGGTTCATGTTTAGAGGATTGATATGGATCTTGAGTGTAAACCGACCAAACATTAACATAACTTTAATTTTAAGTGAGAGAGAGAAATCCCTTGATTAATGGGTACGCAAATCAGCAAGGAGGGACATATAATTGTTTCTGAAGGTTCTGTCAATTAGTCTTGTGATCTGATCCACCGCAATTTCATTCATACTCCACCATAAGAATTGGGAGCACATTACTGTCTTTCACTTTTGATTGCATTCCATGTAAATAATTAGTGCATTATAGCTATTGTTACATAGTTTTGCATGAAAAAAAAAATTGTAAAAAAAATCGAGAGTAGTTATACATGCACATTATCCTTAGGTGCATGTCATGGTAGTTGCATAATTGTCATTATGTAGTTTCATTTTCAGCTTTTGAGCATATAGCCCATCATCTGTCCTATTTTCTCCTGAAACATTATAGGTGATGAACGTGTTCCATACCCTCTGAATAGAATGCATCAAATGTACAAGTTATGTAAAAAGAAGGAAGCCCAATAAATAATCATATGCCATGTATGAAAATGAGGGTTTGAAAAACAAAATAAAAATAATAAAAAAAGAGAAAAGAAAAGAAAAAAAACAACATTGAGAAGTAGGTATGAATAAGAGGGAGAAAGGAACATGTTCTCACTCACATATTAGGAAGAACAAGCACATGGTGTAGTTTTCTTAGATATTCCATCTCACCTTGAGATGGAATGATAGGGCATGCACCATTCCACCAAAAATGTAGCATTAGGACATTTTCATATGCATTCGCATCATGATAGATCATTATTGTTTTTCGCATGATCGATTGTATTGTGCCTCCATTTCTTCCACAACCACCTATTCCATCCACCTGTTGATCTAAGTGGTAGGCCACCTATGATCTTCTCCTCATTCATGTATATCAGGAGAGCTGCTTCCATTTAGTTGGTAGTTAGAGATAATGAGCAATGTAGATAGGAGATCACAAGATGCACCAAGCCTGAACCTGATGATTTTATTATATTAACTACTTTACTTGATAGTGTACGTAATCTTGGGATGGACATCTTTCATAAATGATTATTGTCGCCTGAAGGGTAGTTATCGTTCTGTGGTTGGTAAAGGCCGATATGTGTTTTGCAGGTGGGAATCATACTGAGATATCATTTATGTGATTATTGTGGCATCCAACTCACAAAAACAAGATTTACTTAAGCAGAAGCGAATCATTTGCTGTGGATTACTAAAAATCACTAAAAATTAAACTTTTTTTTTGCAAAGAGATCCACACATAGGAAATCTTTTCCATCAAGAACTATTGTATAACATTTACATTCTGGTTCAAACGTACATAACCTGTACCATATCTTCTCAGAGATTACAACATCAGTTGCCTTATAAACATTATATACAGACAGCATACAAATCTCGAGGCATCAAGCCAAAGTCTCAATTTGATTCATTAAAAACACTGACTATTGAATTCGAGGACTTGAGAGTACAGAGACGACACATAGGACTTTCTAATTACATGACTTGACAGACAGTATCACCACCTGAGACCTCACTACTTTCCCTGATGTTACTGTTGTTGTCCTTTTCCTGCAGAAGGATTTCTGCTTCTTCGTCCGCGTCCACCTAAAAAGTTGGATCCCACGGGGTGAGATAATTGTAAATTGCCCCAACGAGAGATATAACTCTCCGCCAAAACATTGTTATAGCAGTTTATTCAAATAAATTAAGCATAAGGATTTATATATATAATTAACAGCAGATAAATCATTGTATGAACAGAGTGAAGTAATCTCCTTTAATAAGGAGAACATTGCATCTACTCATGGTAGAATTAGAGTTCGTCCATCTACTTGCAATGAATACAAATAGATATGAATAACATCAATGAACTAGAGTTGCATCAAAGAAATATAACATCAGCCAATGAATTTCCATATTCAATCCTTAAACAAACATGGTTTACCGCTGATTACATTTTACAATCACACTTATGCCCTGAGGAGATGAGGTATACCGCTCATACTCCAACCGGCCACTGTGAAGTCAAAATCGGTACCATACATAGGTCAATGGAAGAGCCGGATTCCCATGACCTCTCACATCCCGGTCAGTGTGGGACCACAAGCAGGACTTATGTTAACTGCTTAAATTTGCTTTCCAGGGTATACTGGAACTTTGCTATAGAGTTACAACGTCAACTGCACTCTCATCGGCCATCGAGAGAATTTTTGTTTATGTTCATCGACCCGACATAAAATATCATTGGGAGATTAATGATACATCTATCCCAACCATTGGGAGATTTATGATACATCCATCCAGACACATGAAGGATTGAGAGGTTTGTTATTTACCTTCCCTCAATCTCTTCACCGGACGTAAGGATATTTTTCACCCATTTACCCCCACATATTCAAAATATGCATTTCAGGTTTTACCGCGGAGCACCCATTTCACCATCACCTAAATACTAAGATGATGGATCTATGGTCAGGGCTCTACATGAAAAGATTTCACTTGATTAATTAAGTACATTTTTATATTCTTTTAGCATCAGCCAAGTTCTCAAACATGACTTATTACAACAATGCTATAAAGAGACATGTACTATTCTCATCAAATACTTATCAGTCTTTAAAAGGCCCTGGGAACACAGTCCCTCATTTCAATACTGGGAATTATCATCCCTTCACAATCTCATCACCATAATCATATGGTTCTGGGTATTCAAACCCTTAACTCATCAATGACCATCATTACCATCTATTAGGTAACTATCACCTTCAGTTCATCTGACCAAGGCATACATGATACTTGTTGCACAAGCATCACACATGGCTCTCAAGGCCACAAAATATCTTGTCACCTCTTTCTAGGCAACAACTTACTCATATGACTCATAAAATCCATGCACATTTGTTACTTTTACTAAGCAACAACAACATTAGGGCACATAAGGCCAATCAACATTTATTATATAAATGTCACAGCTCAAACCTGGCTATATTCATCATCTCATAATACATGCATGGTTGTTAGACATGATAACAGTCATACAAGTCATTCATCACATCATGTGATACAATAGGAACACCATTATTCCTTTATTCAGGAATTAGGGTTTACAATCAAATAGGGCTTTTCATTCCCTTTACCCTAAATTAGGGTTAGGGTTCCCCATTGCTTATTAATTAGGGTTTCATGATTATATTATCTGTCAAACCCTTAATTCATTATTCCATACCTCTGGGGCATTCAAATATATCATAAATAATTATTCAAGATCATTACTCTCATCATATAGCATTAATGATCATCAATTCAAGGTATGAGTTCATATCTCATCCTCATCATGGTAAGAATACATCATACTCATTAATTTGGCTTAACCCCATTCTCAAGGTACATTAGTCAACACTTATCAAAGTGCATCAACACATCACATTTAATTGTAATAGTTGCATAACACACTTCACATGTTTCTTACCCAAATATATTGGATTTGAAGTGCATCAAGGTATATAAACCCTGAAGTGCTGAATGTGATAACTATCATATCTCGATGTATCACTTTTCTCATCATTTCATACTCTCTTGAGTTAACCAACTTATCTTGTATTAAGGTGTTTCCCTCTTAATACATTCCATCACTAAACTCTCACCTTTAGCATATAATGCATAGGCCACACATTAGAATTGTCCAACTATCTTTAATAATATGTACTTATCTAATGCTAAAGACATTACTTACAATTAGGTTGCTTATAAACAACTACTTGAAGTGTTTCACCTTTATAAGGTAATTCCTTCTATCTCATCATTAGGGTTTCCTTATACCCTTAAATTAGGATTATGATTTATTGACATATTGCCCAGAGTTAGGGCTTTATGCATTATGACTCCACATTAGAGTCTCACATACCTTCACCATTCTTAGGGCCTCTCATCACAACATAATATTAGATCTTCATGTGGTGTTAATTCTTAATCAGGGTTTCTCATGGAATCACCCTCAACTAGGGTTTCACATGGAATCACCCTCAACTAGGCTTCTCACATGGAATCACCCTTAACTAGGGCTTCTCATGGAATCACCCTTAGCTAGGGTTTCACATGGAATCACACTCAACTAGGGCTTCTCATGGAATCACCCTTAGCTAGGGTTTCACATGGAATCACCCTCAACTAGGGCTTCTCATGGAATCACCCTCAACTAGGGCTTCTCATGGAATCACCCTTAGCTAGGGTTTCACATGGAATCACCCTCAACTAGGGCTTCTCATGGAATCACCCTTAGCTAGGGTTTCACATGGAATCACCCTCAACTAGGGCTTCTCATGGAATCACCCTTATCTAGGGTTTTCTCATGGAATCACCCTCAATTAGGGCTTCTCATGGAATCACCCTTAGCTAGGGCTTCTCATGGAATCACCCTCAACTAGGGTATCATATATCATTACCTGGCATCACCCTGAATTGATTCTCACATCACATTACCACATCAAAGTTCCATATACATCATTCTAACTTAGGGTTTCTCATGGAATTACCCTAGAACAGAATTTCACATGGAATCGTCCTCAACTAGGATTTCCATTATAGTCACCCACAATTTGGGTCTACTATTCATCACCATTAGGATTTCATTCAATTGTCCATAATTAGATATTCACTATTCATCCCAATTAGGGCTTTACATCTCATTTCCCTAAATTAGAGTTTCACATATCATTACCCTAGATTAGGGCTACATTCTCACCCTGGATTAGGGTTTCATTTAGAATTACCCTCAATTAGGGGTAGAGTTCAATAACCCTATCAATTAGGACTTATATTCATGATTAGGGTTTTATGATCTCTTTGCTAAGGATCATACCCTTAATCACCACATGAATTGTACTTATGTATGAATTCCATTCGTTCGTCCTCTCAACTTGATTAGGTCATATCAACCCTTCAATGAAGTACATACAACTATGATTGACATAGTGTACCAAATTATTGTTCTTATAGTGGTTAGGGTTTACCCCTTTAATAGTACTAATCTTTTAGGTACTTTTAGGTCTTTAACCTCTACACCATCTTTGATTACCATCACTATCAATCATTGGATCATTGGAATAATTATCACCATCAATTTCCAAATGATTGAGTCACATTGAATTCCAATCGGTGTCGAAGGTTTCATCACCAAACGGTTTTGAAACCATTTGCCCCCAAACGGTTTCAAGACTGTTTGGTCTCAAACGGTCTCAAGACCGTTTGGGCCAAATCAGTCCCAAAACCGCAAGGGTTCTTGAGGTACATTCATCAAACATTTCATCATGATTAGCAACATTGAAACCTTCAATCGATTAAGTTATTGAGGTTCAACAATTATTAACCTTTGGATCTTTAATCCTTCAAATCACCACCTTTGACCTTCCAAACAGTCTTGAGGTGCTTGACCTCATACAGTCTTGAGGTGCTTGACCTCTAAATGGTTTTGAAACTGTTTGCCCATCTCAACATCAAAATCCATAACATCCAATTAGGGTTTGGATCATTGGATTGATTATCAAATCAGCAATTGATTGCCTTTCAATTTGGTATCTATGGACCTTCAAATACCAAACCATACTCAATCATATACCTACAAACGGTATTGGTTGACCCTCAAATGGTCTTGAGACCGTTTGGGTGATTCCCAAACGGTTTTGAAACTGTTTGGGTCAATCAACCCAAAGACTCAACACCATCAATTACCAAATCAGCACTTAACCTGATTAGGGTTTGTTACTTGGTGATTAACTATGCATTGAATTAATCAATTGGATCATTTATATTATCATTCAACATGTATTAGGGTTCTGACCTCAAATGTTCAACCCTCTCAAATGGTCAACTCCCTCAAATGGTTTGGTCTCAAAACACCAAACGGTTTTCAAACTGTTTGGTCTCCAAACAGTTTGGTGAAACCATTTGGACCAACAAGTTGAAACCGCTTGCCTTGGATATTTTGGAGAGTTGTGTTCTTATGATGATGTAATCTTCATCAAGATCTAAACCCACGAAACCTTCTGTGATTTCCATGGTGATTGCATCAATCAACCAAATCAATTATTGTGAATGAAGAAAAGATCATTATTTGATAAGGAATTGAATGCAATAACAAAATTGAGGGTTCAAGTTATAAAACCTACCTATAATTGAGCTCCAAGCTCATGGCAACAATGGTGGATGCAACTCCTTTCACCATTCCAAGGCTCGTCCTCAAGGTTTGAGTGAAAAGGAATGGTTAGAATTGAAGAGGGGATCGAATTAGGAAGAATTCATGCATTGATTTGTGATCTCCACCATGGATTCAAGGTGAAAAGGGATCAAGAAGCTTACTAAAAGGTAGGGAGTCATCCTTCTGGTCCTCCCAAGCTCCTTGGTCGTTTTCTAATCAAAGGGAAGAAGTGGGATCGGAAAAAGCCTTTCATTTGGCTTGTAAAGAGTCTTTTTATGAAAATTCAATGAGAGAGAATATGCTTTATAAAAAATTCATTTAATCCCAAAAATAGGGCCACCTCTTCCCCCTCAACTTCCTTGGATCTGAGGCTATCTTGTTTGCCTCATATTCCTCTCAATTATCCATGATTTAAAGAAAAGCAAATTAAGCACCTCAAATCATATTATACTAATATCCATATGTGAGTGGATATTTCTTTTTCTTATAAAATTTTGAGTGAGTTATCCACTCCCTTGGATATTTTCGTGGTCCTCGCAAAGATCAAGGACGTCCACACACGTCTAAATACAACCATTTTAATTTTAGTTGAAGGCCCTTTAATTAATACATTTATTTTTTCCCTAAATTGAATTAGGGTTTCAATTAGGATTAAATCTTGATTATTTTAATATCATGATTCTCTCTCCTCCAACTTAATTCAAATGAGGCACCCTGTAACATCCCTGACCTGGGTTATGCTTTAACCCTAGGTGTTTTGATTCAGAGAGATGATTATATGCTTAATCATATCTTGTGAAAAGTAATTAGGGCTCAAGAGGAACTTATGTTGCAATTCTAGTCCTTCTTGAATATTGTTGAAACCAATGTTTTGCTTGTTTTGGACTAAAGTGCAAATTACACAAGTTGAGGGGTTTAAATGTAAATTTTGCATTATAATATGTTCCTCATGTTCTGAAGCATCGTGAGAATGAAAATGATGCAGAGGTATGGCTTATGGAAGCCTGAGTACCAAGAAAGAGCTGATAAAACAATGTTTGTGCATTAAAACCTAGTTTTGGTGTAATGTGCAATTTACCCAAAACCTAGGGTTCAATATGCAAATTACCACTTAAATAAGGTCCCTAATGTTTCTTGGCATCATGTAGAGCAAATAAAATGAGAGGGGCGCCTCATTTGAATTAAGTTGGAGGAGAGAGAATCTTAATATTAAAATAATCAAGATTTAATCCTAATTGAAACCCTAATTCAATTGAGTGCAAAAATAAATGTATTAATTAAAGGGCCTTCAACCAAAATTAAAATGGTTGGATTCATATGTGTGTGGAAGTCCTTTAGCTTTGCAAGGACCATGAAAATATCCAAGGGAATGGATAACTCACTCACAATTTTATAAGAAAAAGAAATATCCACTCACATATGGATATTAATATAATATGATTTGAGGTGCTTAATTTGCTTTTCTTTAAATCATGGATAATTGAGAGGAATAAGAGGCAAACAAGATGGCCTCGGTTCCAAGGAAGTTTAGGGGGAAGAGGCAGCTCTGTTTTTGGGATTAAATAATTTTTTTATAAAGCATATTCTCTCTCATTGAATTTTTATAAAAAGACTCTTTACAAGCCAAATGAAAGGCTTTTTCGACCCCACTTCTTTTCCTTTTCTTGGAAGACGACCAAGGGAGCTTGGTAGGATCAGGAGGACGACCCCCAACCTGTTGGTAAGATCCTTGATCCCTTTTCACCTTGAATCCATGGTGGAAATCACAAATCAATGCATGAATTCTTCCTATTTCGATCCCCTCTTCAATTCTAACCATTCCTTTTCACTCAAACCTTGAGGACGAGCCTTGGAATGGTGAAAGGAGTTTCATACACCATGGTTGACGTGATATTGGAGCTTTGGAGCTCAATTGGAAGTGGGTTTTATAACTTGAACCCTTATTATTGTTATTGCATTCAATTCCTTATCAAATAATGACCCTTTCTTCATTCATGATAATTGATTTGGTTGGATGGTGCAATCACCAAGGAAATCACATCATGTTTCATGAGTTTAGAGCTTTATGATGATGACATCATCATAAGCACACACCTCTCCAAATATCCAAGGAAAACGGTTTCCAACTTGTTGGTCCAAACAGTTTTACCAAACTGTTTGGTGTTTTGAGACCCAAACCATTTGAGGGAGTTGGCCGTTTGAGAGGGTTGACCATTTGAGGTCAGAACCCTAATACATGTTGAATGATAATATAAAGAATCCAATTTATTAGTTAAATGTATAATTAATCACCAAGCAGCAAACCCTAATCGGGTTAAGTGATGATTTTGTAATTGATTGTGTTGAGTTTTTGGGTCGGTTAACCCAAACAGTTTCAAAACTATTTGAGAATCACCCAAATGGTTTCAAAACCATTTGGAGGTCAACCAAGACCGTTTGGAGGTCTAGGGTTGAGATTGGTTGGGTATTTGAAGATCCAATGATACCAAATTGAAATGCAATCAATTATTGATTTGATGATCAATCCAATGATCCAAACCCTAATTGGATGTTATAGATTTTGATGATGAGATGGGGAAATGGTTTCAAAAACATTTCGAGGTCAAGAACCTCAAGACTGAATGAGGTCAAGCACCTCAAGACCATTTGGATGGTCAAAGGTGGTGATTGATGGATTAAATATCTAAGGGTCAATTATGGTTGAAGCTCAATAATTCAATTGATTGTAGGCTTCAATGTTGCTAATCATAATCGACCAATTGATGAAAGTACCTCAAGAACCCTTGCGGTTTTGGGACTGATTTGGCCCAAACGGTCTTGAGACCGTTTGAGTCCAAACGGTCTTGAAACCGTTTGGGGTCAAACGGTTTCAAAACCGTTTGGAGGCCAAACGGTTTCAAAACCGTTTGGTGATGAAACCTCAAAACCGTTTGAAGGTTGTTGGTGATTCAATCACTTGGTAAAGGAAGGTAATGATTTTTCCAATGATCCAATGATTGATAGTGATGGTAATCAAATATGGTACTAAGGTTAAAGACCTATAATTATAAGTACCTAAATGATTAGTACTATCAAAGGGGAAAACACTAACCACTATAAGAACAATAATTTGGTACACTATGTCAATCATAGTTGTATGTATTTGATTGAAGGGTTGATATGACCTAATCAAGTTGAGAGGACGAAAGAATGGAAATCATACATAAGTATGATTCATGTGGTGATTAAGGGTATGATCCTTAGCAAAGAGATCATAAAACCCTAATCATGAATACAAGCCCTAATTGATAGGGTTATTGAACTCTAATCCTAGTTGAGGGCAATTCTAAATGAAACCCTAATCTATGGTGAGAATGTAGCCCTAATCTAGGGTAATGATATGTGAAACTCTAATTTAGGGAAATGAGATGTAAATCCCTAATTGGGATGAATAGTGAATCTCTAATTATGGACAATTGAATGAAATCCTAATGGAGATGAATAGTAGACCCAAATTGTGGGTGACTATAATGGAAATCCTAGTTGAGGATGATTCCATGTGAAATCCTATTCTAGGTTAATGCCATGAGAAACCCTAAGTCAGAATGATGTATATGGAACTTTGATGTGGTAATGTGATGTGAGAATCAATTCAAGGTGATGTCATGTAATGATATATGATACCCTAGTTGAGGGTGATTCCATGATAAGCCCTAGCTAAGGGTGATTCCATGAGAAGCCCTAGTTGAGGGTGATTCCATGTGAAACCCTATCTAAGGGTGATTCCATGAGAAGCCCTAGTTGAGTGTGATTCCATGTGAAACCCTAGCTAAGGGTGATTCCATGAGAAGCCCTAGTTGAGGGTGGTTCCATGTGAAACCCTAGCTAAGGGTGATTCCATGAGAAGCCCTAGTTGAGGGTGATTCCATGTGAAACCCTAGCTAAGGGTGATTCCATGAGAATCCCTAGTTGAGGGTGATTCCATGTGAAACCCTAGCTAAGGGTGATTCCATGAGAAGCCCTAGCTAAGGGTGATTCCATGTGAGAAGCCTAGTTGAGGGTGATTCCATGTGAAACCCTAGTTGATGGTGATTCCATGAGAAACCATGATTAAGAATTAACACCACATGAAGCTCTAATATTATGTTGTAATGAGAAGCCCTAAGAAGGGTGAAGGTATGTGAGACTCTATTGTGGAGTCATAATGCATAAAGCCCTAATTCTGGGAAATATGTCAATAAATCATAATCCTAATTTAAGTAAGGGTATAAGGAAACCCTAGTGATGAGATACAAGGAATTACCTTATAAAGGTGAAACATTTCAAGTGGTTGTTTATAAGCAACCTAATTGTAAGTAATGTCTTTAGCATTAGATAAGTCCATATCATTAAAGATAGTTGGACAATTCTAATGTGTGGCATATGCATTATATGCTAAAGGTGAGAGTTTAGTGATGGAATGTATTAAGAGGGAAATACCTTCATAGAAAAGTGATACATCAAGATATGATAGTTATCACATTCAGCACTTCAGGGTTTATATACCTTGATGCACTTCAAATCCAATATATTTGGGTAAGAAACATGTGAAGTGTGTTATGCAACTATTACAATGAAATGTGATGAGTTGATGCACTTTGATAAGTGTTGACTAATGTACCTTGAGAATGGGGTTAAGCTAAATTAATGAGTACGATGTAATCATACCATGATGAGGATGAGAAATGAACTCATAACTTGAATTGATGATCATTAATGCTATATGATGAGAGTAATGATCTTGAATAATTACTTATGATATCTTTGAATGCCCCAGAGGTATGGAATAATGAATTAAGGGTTTGACAGTTAATATAATCATGAAACCCTAATTAATGAGAAATGGGGAACCCTAACCCTAATTTAGGGTAAAGGGAATGAAAAGCCCTATTTGATAGTAAACCCTAAATCCTAAATAAAGGAATAATGGTGTTACTATTGTATCAATGATGTGATGAATGACTTGTATGACTGTTATCATGTCTAACAACCATGCAGGTATTATGAGATGATGAATATAACCAGGTTTGAGCTGTGACATTTATATAATAAATGTCGATTGGCCTTATGTGCCCTAATGTTGTTGTCGCTTAGTAAAAGTAACAAATGTGCATGGATTTTATGAGTCATATGAGTAAGATGTTGCCTAGAAAGAGGTGACAAGATATTTTTGTGGCCTTGAGAGCTATGTGTGATGCTTGTGTAACAAGTATCATGTATGCCTTGGTCAGATGACCTAAAGGTGATAATTACCTAATAGATGGTAATGATGCTCAATGATGAGTTAAGGGTTTGAATACCCAGAACCATATGATTATGGTGATGAGATTGTAAAGGGATGATAATTCCCAGTATTGAAATGAAGGACTGAGTTCCCAAGGTCTTTTAAATACTGATAAGTATTTGATGAGAATAGTACATGTCCCTTTATAGAATTGTTGTAATAAGTCATGATCGATAACTTGGCTGATGCTAAAAGAATATAAAAATGTACTTAACTAATCAAGTGAAATCTTTTCATGTAGAGCCTTGACCATAGATCCATCATCGTCAGTATTTAGGTGATGGTGAAACGGGTGCTCCGTGGCAAAACCCAGAGCGTATATTTTGAATATGTGGGGGTAAATGGGCAAAAAATATCCTTACGGCCGGTTAAGAGATTGAGGGAAGGTAAACAACAAACCTCTCAATCCTTCATGTGTCGGGATGGATGTATCACAAATCTCCCAATGTTTGGGATGGATGCATCATTAATCTCCCAATGATATTTAATGTCGGGTCGATGAAGATAAACATTAAATATCTCGATGGCCGATGAGAGTGCAGTTGATGATGTAACTCTATAGCGAAGTTCCAGTATACCCTGGAAAGCTAATTTGAGCAGTTAACATAAGTCCTGCTTATGGTCCCGCACTGACCAGGATGTGAGAGGTCATGGGAATCTAGCTCTTCCATTGACCTATGTATGGTACCGATTTCGACTTCGTAGTGGTCAGTTGGAGTATGAGCAGTATACCTCATCTCCTCAGGGCATAAGTGTGATCGTAAAATGAAATCATCCGTATAGCATGTTTGCCTAAGGATTGAATATGAAAATTTATTGGCTGATGTTATATTTTTTTTATGCAACTATAGTTCATTGATATTATACATATATGTTTGTATTCATTGCAAGTAGATGGATGAACTATGATTCTACCATGAGTAGATGCAATGTTCTCCTTGGGAAAGGAGTTTACTCCACTCTGTTCATACAGTGATTTAACTGTTGTTATATATATATATATATATATATATATATATATATATATATATATATATATATATATATATATATATATATATATATATATATATAAATTCTTCTACTCAGTTTATTTTAATAAACTGCTATAACAATGTTTTGGTGGAGAGTTATATCTCTCACTAGGGAAATTTACAATTGTCTCACCCCCGTGGGATCCAACATTTTTTAGGTGGACGCAGACAAAGAAGCAGAAATCCTTTTGTAGGGAAAGGACAGCAGTAGTAACATCAGGGACAGCAGTGAGATCTCAGGTGGAGATATTTTCTGTCAAGTCATGTAACTAGAAAGTCCTATGTGTCGTCTCTGTACTCTCAGGTCCTCGAAGTTTTTAGTCAGTGTTTTTAATAAATTTATCTAAGGTTTTGGCTTGATGCCTAGAGATTATTATGTTGTCTGTACATAATGTTAATAGGATAGCTGATGTTGTAATCCTCGAGAAGAGATGGTACAGGTTATGTACTTTTGAACCAGAATGTAAATGTTATACAATGGTTCTTGATGGAAGAGGCTTCCTATGTTTGGATCTCTTTGCAAAAAGTTTTAATTTTTAGTGATTTCCAATAATCCGTTGTAAATGATTCTCTTCTGCTTAAGTAAATTGTTTTTGTGAGTTGGATGCCACAAATATAGTGGTATCAGATCTCTAGGTTCTTTGAGTCTACAGAGACATAGGACTAAGGTAGTAGAGTCTATTTTGGTGTCATCCAGTGTATCTGATAGTGTCTTCTTCTCGTATAAGAGAAGAACTTAAAGATGATTGGGTCACATGAGGAGGTTGATGTTGAAAGCAACAATGTTGCACCATGAAGAGGTGCATGGGAGCAGGCAAGATAGAGACAATTGCCTGAGAATCCCCTAGCTGATCCAACTATAATAAGAAAATCCTTCTTTTAGTATTATTGTTGGAGTATTTAGGGCAACAGTAATGTATATAGTGGATCACGCATTGGCAGTGTAACCTAGATTCCCAGCCCCCAATTATGATGTTTTAGATATCAATAGGATTTGTAATCATCATCAGCAGGTTGAAGCAAAAGGAAATGATGAATTTCTGGACTTAAATTGAGTCTAGGCTCAACCTTAGCCTGTTGAATCAACCTTTGAGGTAGAGTCAGCCTAAGGCAGTAAATAATCCGTGAATCATGACAGGTTAGACAGGATAATGTCATTCAAATATGTCATTTTATGGATTCCTGGATTAATTGAGAAAGTAATTGATTGAACTTTCCTTGATTAGTCCTATGAGGACTTATGTTTTGCATAGTAGAACATTACAAATGTTTTATGTTGTTCTTACCTCTATAAGAAAAGATGAGGTACAGGAGAGATGCCTGGATAAAATATAGGGATGTTAAATCTTATGCTTGTAATAATATGAAAAAGAAGGAATATGATAGTATACAAAGTGCATACCACTTAATCTCAGTATTTATATACCCTGGACAAGTATACAACTATTGATGATAAAGTGAGTATGGAAACTCTTATATTGTGGTCTTTTTTATTGCTCTGATCAAGCAGTCATTCTGAGACAATCTAATGAGTATCATGAAATTAGAAATATGGAATGAAAAATGTGTCATAAGCATAAGAAAGAGAAGTCTGAGAGAATCTCAGATGAGCATGTTGGTATGAGGAACTAAAAGTGTACTCCTCATAAGATAAGAATAACAATAAGGGAGATGAACCCTATTCAATAAAGATGTAAATATAATAAAGATCTTTCCCATAATGAGGAAATGGGAAATGTGATGAGATCATGAGATGATCATAAACATGCTAATAATAATAATAAAGAAAGGGATAATGTTATGTAATCATCCTTATAAATTCTGATGCTAAAGGTAAGGAACCTGGGATGAGATAAAGAGTAAATGGTTCATGAATAGTTGAAAATACATGAATTAATAAGAGGAATATGAATCCTTGTTTTCTTTCCTTTCAGGGACATGACAATCAAGTGGGTCTTAGGACACTTGATGTGCATAAGATAAATATGGTCATGTGATGGATACTTAGAAAAGTATCATTTTATCTTGGATTTGGTTCCAAGATGAGGACAAATGTAACAATTAATGTTCCAAGATGAAAGGAAGATAAATATGTGATGTGTTCTCAACACATGTGATAGATACCAAGGTAAAAGATTCTGGTATCTGAGAAATATCAGATGGTTTATGTTGGCTGCCTGGAGTGGTCAATTATGAAATTAGTCTGATTATATAAAACAATATGAACATCATATGTTAGGGGTTTATGCTCTGCATAAACATTATATTAATAAAGAATTTATGATGTTTCTCTGAACAAGAAAAGTGTTACTTGACACAAAATTGACTCCACAGTCAATGATGAGGAATAGTGGAGCATGTGCCTTGTGTGTTGATTCTATGAGAATCTTGTAAGGAAACACTTTGTTCTAATCAAATCTTTATGGTGTCTCCATAATAAGGAGTTGTTATGAGAAGACTAGAGAGTATGATGAATGAATGACATCTGTCTTCTTTTATCTGGGATTTCTGGGATGAAATCCTCGTTAGGGGTTTATAATTGTAACATCCCTGACCTGGGTTATGCTTTAACCCTAGGTGTTTTGATTCAGAGAGATGATTATATGCTTAATCTTATCTTGTGAAAAGTAATTAGGGCTCAAGAAGAACTTATTTTGCAATTCTAGTCCTTCTTGAATATTGTTGAAACCAATGTTTTGCTTCTTTTGGACTAAAGTGCAAATTACCCAAGTTGAGGGGTTTAAGTGAAAATTTTGCATTATAATATGTTCCTCATGTGTTGAATCATCATGAGGATGAAAATGACATAGAGGTATGGCTTATGGAAGCCTGAGTGCCAAGAAAGAGCTGATAAAGCAATGTTTGTGCATTAAGACCTAGTTTTGGTGTAATGTGCAATTTACCCAAAACCTAGGGTTCAATATGAAAATTACCACTTCAATTTTCTTGGAATCATGTAGAGAAAATAAAATGAGAGGCGCGCCTCATTTGAATTAAGTTGGAGGAGAGAGAATCTTGATATTAAAATAATCAAGATTTAATCCTAATTGAAACCCTAATTCAATTGAGTGCAAAAATAAATGTATTAATTAAAGGGCCTTCAACCAAAATTAAAATGGTTGGATTCAGATGTGTGTGGACGTCCTTTATCTTTGCAAGGACCACGAAAATATCCAAGGGAGTAGATAACTCACTCACAATTTTATAAGAAAAAGAAATATCCACTCACATATGGATATTAGTATAATATGATTTGAGGTGCTTAATTTGATTTTATTTAAATCATGGATAATTGAGAGGAATAAGAGGCAAATAAGATATCCTCAGATCCAAGGAAGTTGAGGGGGAAGATGTGGCTCTATTTTTGGGATTAAATGAATTTTTTTTATAAAGCATATTCTCTCTCATTGATTTTTTATAAAAAGACTCTTTACAAGCCAAATGAAAGGCTTTTTCGACCCCACTTCTTTTCCTTTGCTTGGAAGACGACCAAGGGAGCTTGGGAGGATCAGGAGGACGAACACCAACCTATTGGTAAGCTCCTTGATCCCTTTTCACCTTGAATCCATGGTGGAAATCACAAATCAATGCATGAATTCTTCCTATTTCGATCCCCTCTTCAATTCTAACCATTCCTTTTCACTCAAACCTTGAGGACGAGCCTTGGAATGGTGAAAGGATTTGCATCCACCATTGTTGACGTGAGCTTGGAGCTTTGGAGATCAACTACAGGTGGGTTTTATAACTTGAACCCTTATTATTGTTATTGCATTCAATTCCTTATCAAATAATGATCCTTTCTTTATTCACAATAATTGATTTGGTTGGATGGTGAAATCACCATGGAAATCACAGCAGGTTTTGTGATTTTAGAGCTTTGTGATGATGACATCATCATAAGCACACACCTCTCCAAATATCCAAGACAAATGGTTTCCAACTTGTTGGTTCAAACGGTTTCACCAAACTGTTTGGTGTTTTGAGACCCAAACCGTTTGAGGGAGTTGACCGTTTGAGAGGGTTGACCGTTTGAGGTCAGAACCCTAATACATGTTGAATAATAATATAAAGAATCCAATTGATTAGTTCAATGCATAATTAATCACCAAGTAGCAAACCCTAATCGGGTTAAGTGTTGATTTTGTAAGTGATTGTGTTGAGCTTTTGGGTTGGTTAATGGACATAAATTCCCACAAGCACAATGTGACTCAGGGGCAAGCATTAACCTCATGCCTCTTGATACTTTTAAAATGTTGGGATTGAGGAAGCCAACAAAAACCTATATGACAATTGAGTTGGTTGATGGATCAATTGTAAAGCCACAGGGTATATGCGAGGATGTGCTAGTCAAAGTAGACAAGTTCATATTTCCTATAGCTTTTATGGTCATGGATATGCCTCAGATGAAAGGATCTGAGATGCAATTGGGAATTCCATTCCAAGCTACAGCTAATGTGATCACTTCTATTGGACGAGGTTACTTGACACCATGGATTGGTGATGATTGAGTGAAATTTAAGCTTCCAAATGAATCATTAGGGCCACTCCTTGACAACCCAGGTTGAAGGTATGTCTCATGTCAAGCCTAGGAAATTAAATAAGCACACTTGTTGGGAGGCAACCCAACTTTTAGATTTCTTATTTATGTTCTTTTAATTTTATGCACTTAGTTTTCCTTAATTTTTAGTAATTTTTTGTAAAATTGGTACCATGATTCGTGTTTAGAAGTGTGCAGAACTTACAAAGTCAGTACTACTGACATCTATGTCGGTGGCACCGAGATTGGATCAGTGATTGGATCGGCTTTGGGAAGGCAGAGTCGGTGCCACCAACTTCCAAACTTCCAAGTCAGTTCCACTGAAATTTTTTATTGTTCCAGGTTCGGTAGGTACATCAAGTTTTGGCCACCAAGAAGAGGGAGATTCTCAAGCACAACTTGGTCAAATGAGCCTCCAACCATCCACCTCCACCACCCATCAGAGCAACTGGTACCGCTGTTCCACCTCTTAAGTTGGAATTTTGACTATGGGGGCATAGTCATTTTCAAGCTTAGGGGGGTGTTGAAACAACCTTTTATCTTAGTTTTTCTTTATGATGTTTTATTTTTGAAAAATGTAGTTGTTTTTATTTCTAGGTTTGTTGCAATTTGTAGGATCCACAAGCTATCTAGTGTAATCTGTGGAATACTAAATGCATGGTTTATGTGAAAATAACAATCTCTGGGGTGGGTGCAATTTTGTGAAGTAAATTTAAAATGTGTGAGCTGATCTTGTGAGTACGAGAGTTGCATAACTGAGGAAGTGCCTGAGTAAGTCAGATTTAGGACATTAAAGCATAAATGACCATCTAATTTGTCTAAGAAAGTGATTGACAAGGATTATTGAGCCTAAACTGATCAAACACTAATGCGGCCTTATATTAAAATTCAAGAAAGAAACCCCTTGATTACCTTGTACACAGGTCATTAGAGAGAGACATATGATTTTCTCTGAAGGTTCTATCTCTTAGTCGTGTGATCTCATCCACCGCATAGATATGCTTTACACCCCACCATAAGAGGATTGAGTACATATTATCATTCTTTCTTTTTTATTGCATTTACCTTGCATAATAGACCTTGCATAATAGTTGTTTATTTTTGCTTGCATTAGTGAAAAATGAAAAAATATAGAAAAATATGCATGTAACAAAAATTTTGGTGCATGTCATTTAGTTGCATAACATCTGTGTTCATATAGTTACAAATGCATTACATAAAGCATATAGTATCATCATGTGCTAAGAATTCTTCTAAAACATAAGAATGTAGTGACTTTGCCCATACCCTTGAAGTAAAGGAGAAAAATAGTGTCATGATTTTAAAAAAATGTAGTGTAAGTAGAAGCCCATAATAGCATGTTGAAAGGGGGCTTGAAAAAAAGTCAAAAAGAAAAAAAAAAATATTGAGTAGAGTTTCAAAAAGATTGAGTAGAGTTTCAGAAAGTGAGGGAGAAAGGGCATAGTCTTACCTATATCATAAGGAAGAATTAGTACATGATGTAGTTTTGTAGATATTGTGTCTTATCATGAGATGAAATAATAGCTGCATGCATCATTTCACCATAATGATTAGGCATTAGGAGCATTCTAAAAATTGCATCATCATAGGCTTATCATAATTGTGATTGCATGAATGATTTTATGTGCTCTTGATTCTTCCACAACCACCCATTCCTACTACCCGTTGCTCTTATTGGTAGGCCACTCAATTGAGTTTCTCCTCATTCATTATCTATCAGGAGAACTACTTCCATCTAGATGGTAGGCAGAGAAAAAGGGAAACGTAGATAGCAGATCACACGATGCACCAAGTATGAACCGAACGAGTTTATCATATTAACTGCTTTAATTGATAGTGTTTCATTGATTGGGGGACGAGCATCTTGGACAGAGATTTTTGGTCGCCTATAGGGAAGTTAGTGTTTAGTGGTCAGTGAAGGTCGGAATGAGGACCTAAACGGGGAGATTTTTAGATGTACCTTATGCATGATGTCATTTTGCTGACTTATCTCAATCAGATCCAAAGGTATTGTTCTCGAGGATGAGCAAGATTCAGCTTAGGGGAGTTTGATGCATGGGTTTTGAGTCATTTTTACATGCTGATTTTATATGTGTTTTGTGCACTTATTTGTCATTTATTTGTTTATTTTTGCATAAATCACTATTATTGGCCTATGACTCTATTTGCGTCAAATCATGCTTATTTCATCATATTTATATGATTTTATACATTCCATGGACTTATATTCAATTTTCTACATTTTTCAGGTATATGATGCATAGTACAGAGTCGGTGCCACCGACCTTTGAAGTCAGTGCCACGACGTGGCATCAGTGGCCAGGCAAAAATTGACCAAAGGAGTCGGTAGCACAAACCACTAAGTCGGTACCACTGAGACAAATCTTTAGCGATGGAAGTGATTGCCCAGACAAGTCTATGGCATCGACCACATAGGTCAGTGCCACTGAGTTAGCTTCAGTGAGAAAGGGAGAAAACTCGTCTCAGCTCGGTGCCACCGACATCCCAGTTGATGGCACTGACTCGGCCAGACATCGACAAAGGCCCGATACCGTTGGTGCCACCGACCACCAAGTCGGTGCCTCCGACTCTGTCAGATTTCAGCAATCTCAATCGGCTGCCCGATCCAACGGTCCACGTTATGTGGTATTGTAAGTGACCTAGGACAAAAATGGAGGAAGTCCAGACCTAAAGGGGAGACCATGTTGCACCACACGGCAGTCTAAGAAGATAGGGAGAGAAGCACGGAGCTTAAGGATGACAACTAGACTATTTGAGCACCTCTGACTGACGATTCTGCTACCAGAAGACTGCAGAATGTGCATTTCTCGAGAAGGATCATCCGGAGCACCGTCTTTCTAGGTGTTACACGAATCTCTTTTATGTTTCCCACGTTTTCCTTCTCTCCTTCCATTTATTTTCAACTGAAAATCATGCAGAGCTAAACTACTTGATTCCTTAGGACCCGAGAGTAGCCCAGGGAACCGCTGTATCAACTTTTACATGATTTAATGCAATTTTCCCTCCTAATTCATGGATATTTATGCGTGTGAATGAATGTTCTTTTTTTATTGATCACCTTCATTGGAAATCTTAGGCGAATAATTAATCTGGAAGGAGAATTAAATGCCTGAAACCCACACATAAACACTATCTTACGCATTCTTTGGTAAAGGTAATGTACGGGTAGTGGGAAGATGCCTAGAGATTGAACGTAAAGCACCTGATCTAAGATATAAATTACCATAGACATGGAATTGGCTTAGAATTAGGTAGTGGATTGTACCGTGAAAGCGGGCAATTCTCGCTACAAGCTTTCTATCTAGGAAGAGGGTAAATTATATAAAAGTTAGTAAAAGAAGATACAACGGGGATCCATGGTGAAATTGGCGTTCCTGAGGAATTCCACCTCTCGTGACTCAAACAAACCATTTTTAATTTTAATTTTCTCTTTTTTTGCTTTAAAAACTGATTCTCTCAAATTTTCTACCGGCTTAGTTGATCGTACTATAGTTAGTGGTAGTCACTGAGATTACATCTCCCTGTGTTCGACTCGGGCCTCACAAGGCTTGTATTATGCGATGCGTACACTTGTGTTTAGACGTACATAAAATACGTGTCAAATATGCATGTTTATTCTCTTTTTGTAGCGATTACATTTGCTCCAAGGATGATATAATCATCTTGAATGTAGAGAATATTCATTCATGCTAGTAGACAGTGTCATTGATGCAAAAGTTTGTGCCAAGAACTAAAGGCATGTCAAGAGGAAGAATAGAATGTTCAAGAGAATAAACCTTTCGATGCTTCTATGTATGTCCTATATGCATGTTTACTCACACACATGTATGGATTTTTATACTAAAATGTGCCAGTATATGTACCTCATTGTGCCAATGTTATATTCCCCTGCTAGATACATACTCTTGTTTTAATATGAGGGCCAATTTTCCTTCTATGTTGTTCCAATTTTGATGTGGATGCATGCTAGTTTTTAGTACATGTTTCTATTTTCATGTGACAATGTTACCATTCTCTTTTCCTTCTATATAGTTCTAGTTTTGTTGGATAATAGTTGCTAGTTTTTCTCATCCATGTTCCATTTCTCTCATTCCAATTTTCCTTGTATGCAATTCCAATCTTGATGTGGATGAGTGATAGTTTTCTCACACATGTTTCTATTTTTATGTTTTAATTCATGTGTTCCATTTATCCTTATATGTTGTTTATATTTCCATGACTTTCTGTTTTTCAACTTGTTTCGTTTGCTTCTATTCCAAATTTTCCATTCTTTCAATATGCTCATAGAAAAATTATATTATCAATACCAAATCATCTGAACCAGTATGTGAGACTCATGAATGGGGCATTATTTATCAGATGTTTGAGATCGACTACTTCAGATATCACTAGTCTTTTTATCATATCATGCATGGTTATGTAAGATATATACTTTATATAGCCTATTATGTATGATCTTACTTGGTTACCATATCGATAACTATTTGTAAATTTACTTAATGCATGAAATACATTATTCTAATATGCCACAAAGAACACTACATGTGGTAACTTCTGACTTCCGCCCAAAGTATTTTGCCTTATTAAATAATATGTAGTTGACACGCTTCAGTCGTGCGTTAAACGCAAGTACACGTATCGAAGTATTATCATCCTTGTGAGGCCCGAGTTGAACTCAAGGAAATGTAAATTCCAGTAGACTACTACTAACTGGTCACGATCAGCTAGACCAATTGGAAAATATGATTATTGGTTTTGAAACAAAATAAAAATAAAATAAAGAGAAAACAAAAACAAGTGATGATTAAATGTTAAGTTTAATCAAATGGAATGGGAATCCTTAGGGTTACGGTTTCACCACAAGGTATCACTGCATGCAATTCTACACAACTAGCATAATTCGTGCCTAATCCCTGATTATGGCTTGTAGTCAGAATTGCTTGCTTTCCACAAAACAATTCACTACCTAGTTCTAGATCAGTTCCACGTCATTAGTAACTTATACCCTAAATCTAAGTGCTTTAATGAATTCTCTGGGTACCCACCATTAACTATACATTACCTTGTCTAAGGAATTTATTATTTAGTGTGTTAATCATGATTTTCAACCATTAATCCTTCATCAAGAGCATCTAACAATATTAGAAATTAACTATGATGATAAAGCATAGTAAACTACGATAGAAACACGATAACATATTAGGGAGATTGAGACAAATTATGATAATCAATGTAAAATTGTCATACAACGATTCCCCAGGCTACTCCCAGTCCTAAGGATAATGGGGATTAGCACCGCATGTTTATCTCAACGATACACATGGAGAAGAAAGAGGAAAACATGGGGAAATGAATGAGAATATGATGTAACCCCTAAAACATAGAAGATCTGGATGATCCTCAACGTGAGATGCACGTTCTGCAGCCTTCCGACGATAGACTCATCTGTCTGCGGCTCTATAATCGTCTGGGGTGTAGCTCTAGGCTTCTTTATTTTCTCTCCTTCCTATGAGACTTGTGTGGTTGAGTGCAACGTGATACCCCCGTCTGGCCATCTTTTTCTTAGGTATAAGTATAACTTACAGCCGCCAAAAGATCGCAGTCGCTCGATCGTGACAATTCTGGGCACAATCTTGATCCGACAGTGTCGATACCATCGACGGGGTGTCAATAGTAACGACACCTTAGGATGCACTTCTGTCGCTAAAAATTGGGATCAACCTGGATGCCTTTCGATACTATCGACCAGATCGTCGATACTATTGACAGATCGATATTCTCTTTACTGAGATGATCTCACAATCATCGACAGTTTGGTCAATGGTATCAACCTGGATGCTTTCCCTCCGGCTTGGTTACTGTTGCCATGTCGATAGTATCGACAGACCCATTGATGGTATCGACAAGTTCTGGAATACAAAGTGCCTGAAATAGAGAGAAAAACAAAAGTCAATCAATGGAATTTCGTAATTCACTCAAAATAGGATAAAATAAGATAGATTTGATGCATACAATGATTATAGGATAAAGGAAATGAATCATGCCATTATAGTCACCAAAATGACAATTAAACAAATAGAACAAGTAATTAATTAGCCTATAAATGCGACACAAAAACCCTGCATCAAACTCCCCTAAGCTTGAATCTTGCTCGTCCTCGAACACAAAACTATAAAATTTGATTGAGAGGGTCAACTAAAGAACATAATTGTAACATCCCTAACCTGGGTTATACTTTAACCCTAGGTTTTTTTATTAAGAAAGATGATTATATTCTTAATCTTATCTTGTGAAAAGTAATTAGGGCTCAAGAGGAACTTATGTTGCAATTCTAGTCCTTTTTTAATATTGTTGAAATCAATGTTTTGCTTGTTTTGGACTAAAGTGCAAATTACCCAAGTTGAGAGGTTTAAGTGCAAATTGTGCATGATAATATGTTACTCATGTGTTGAAGCATCATGAGAGTGAAAATGATGCAGAGGTATGGCTTATGGAAGCCTAGTACCAAGAAAGAGCTGATAAAGCAATGTATGTGCATTAAAACCTAGTTTTGGTGTAATGTGCAATTTACCCAAAACCTAGGGTTCAACATGCAAATTACCACTTCAATAAGGTCCCTAATGCTTCTTGGCATCATGTATATCAAATAAAATGAGAGGGGCACCTCATTTAAATTAAGTTGGAGGAGAGAGAATCTTGATATTAAAATAATCAAGATTTAATCCTAATTGAAACCGTAATTCAATTTAGGGCAAAAATAAATGTATTAATTAAAGGGCCTTCAAAAAAAATTAAAATGGTTGGATTCATACATGTGTGGACGTCCTTGATCTTTTCAAGGACCACGAAAATATCCAAGGGAGTGGATAACTCACTCACAATTTTATAAGAAAAAGAAATATCCACTCACATATGGATATTAGTATAATATGATTTGAGGTGCTTAATTTGCTTTTCTTTAAATCATGGATAATTGAGAGTAATATGAGGAAAACAAGATAGCCTCGGATCCAAGGAAGTTGAGGGGGAAGAGGAAGCCCTATTTTTGGGATTAAATGATTTTTTTATAAAGCATATTCTCTCTCATTGAATTTTTATAAAAAGACTCTTTACAAGCCAAATGAAAGGCTTTTCCCGATCCCACTTCTTCCCTTTGCTTGGAAAACGACCAAGGAGCTAGGGAGGATCAGTAGGACGACTCCCTACCTGTTGGTAAGCTTCTTGATCCCTTTTCACCTTGAATCCATGGTGGAAATCACAAATCAATGCATGAATTTTTCCTAATTTGATCCCCTCTTCAATTCTAACCATTCCTTTTCACTCAAACCTTGAGGACGAGCCTTGGAATGTTGAAAGGAGTTGCATCCACCATTTTTTCCGTGAGCTTGGATCTTTGGATCTCAATTGGAGGCGGGTTTTATAACTTGAACCCTCAATTTTGTTATTGCATTCAATTCCTTATCAAATAATGATCTTTTCTTCATTCACAATAATTGATTTGGTTGATTGATGCAATCACCATGGAAATCACAGCAGGTTTTGTGGGTTTAGAGCTTGATTATGATGACATCATCATAAGCACACACCTCTCCAAAATATCCAAGGAAAATGGTTTCAACTTGTTGGTCCAAACGGTTTCACCAAACTGTTTGGAGACCAAACGGTTTCACCAAACTGTTTGGAGACCAAACGGTTTCAAAACCGTTTGGTGTTTTGAGACCAAACTGTTTGAGGGAGTTGACCATTTTAGAGGGTTGACCATTTTAGGTCAGAACCCTAATACATGTTGAATGATAATCTAAAGGATCCAATTGATTAATTCAATGCATAGTTGATCACCAAGTAGCAAACCCTAATCGGGTTAAGTGCTGATTTGGTAATTGATGGTGTTGAGTCTTTGGGTTGATTGACCCAAACGGTTTCCAAACTGTTTGGGAATCACCCAAACAGTCTCAAGACCGTTTGAGGGTCAACCAAGACCGTTTGAAGGTCTATGATTGAGTATGGTTTGGTATTTGAAGGTCCATAGATACCAAATTGAAAGGCAATCAATTGCTGATTTGATAATCAATCCAATGATCCAAACCCTAATTGGATGTTATGGATTTTGATGTTGAGATGGGAAAACGGTTTCAAAATCGTTTAGAGGTCAATCACCTCAAGACCGTATGAGGTCCAACACCTCAAGACCATTTGGAACGTCAAAGGTGGTGATTTGAAGGATTAAAGATCCAAAGGTTAATAATTGTTGAACCTCAATAACTTAATTGGTTGAAGGTTTCAATGTTGCTAATCATGATCAAATGTTTGATGAATGTACCTCAAGAACCCTTGCGGTTTTGGGACTGATTTTTCCCAAATGGTATTGAGACCGTTTGGTCTCAAACGGTCTTGAAACCATTTGGGGGCAAACGGTTTCAAAACCATTTGGTGATGAAACCTTCAAAACCGAATGGAGTTCAATGTGATTCAATCATTTGGAAATTGATGGTGATAATTATTCCAATGATCCAATGATTTATAGTGATGGTAATCAAAAATGGTACAAAGGTTAAATACCTAAAAGTACATAATATATTAGTACTATTAAAGGGGTAAACCCTAACCACTATAAGAACAATAATTTGGTGCACTATGTCAATCATAGTTGTATGTACTTGATTGAAGGGTTGGAATGACCTAATCAAGTTGAGAGGATGAAAGAATGGAATTCATACATAAGTATGATTCATGTGGTGATTAAGGGTATGATCCTTAGCAAAGAGATCATAAAACCCTAATCATGAATATAAGCCCTAATTGATAGGGTTATTGAACTCTAACCCTCAGCAGTTCTAAATGAAACCCTAATCCAGGGTGAGAATGTAGACCTAATATAGGGTAATGATATGTGAAACTCTAATTTAGGGAAATGAGATGTAAAGCCCTAATTTGGATGAATAGTGAATCTCCAATTATTGACAATTGAATGAAATCCTAATGGAGATGAATAGTAGACCCAAATTGTGGGTGACTATAATTGAAATCCTAGTTGAGGATGATTCCATGTGAAATTCTATTCTAGGGTAATGCCATGAGAAATCCTAATTTACAATGATGTATATGGAACTTTGATGTGGTAATGTGATGTGAGAATCAATTCAGGGTGATGTCATGTAATGATATATGATACCCTAGATGAGGGTGATTCCATGAGAAGCCCTAGCTATGGGTGATTCCATGAGAAGCCCTAGTTGAGGGTGATTCCATGTGAAACCCTAGATAAGGGTGATTCCATGAGAAGCACTAGTTGAGGGTGATTCCATGTGAAACCCTAGCTAAGGGTGATTCCATGAGAAGCCCTAGTTGAGGGTGGTTCCATGTGAAACCCTAGCTAAGGGTGACTCCATGAGAAGCCCTAGTTGAGGGCGATTCCATGTGAAACCCTAGCTAAGGGTGATTCCATGAGAATCCCTAGTTGAGGGTGATTCCATGTGAAACCCTAGCTAAGGGTGATTCCATGAGAAGCCCTAGTTGAGGGTGATTCCATGTGAGAAGCCTAGTTGAGGGTGATTCCATGTGAAACCCTAGTTGATGGTGATTCCATGAGAAACTCTGATTAAGAATTAACACCACATGAAGCTCTAATATTATGTTGTAATGAGAAGCCCTAAGAAGGGTGAAGGTATGTGAGACTCTATTGTGGAGTCATAATGCATAAAGCCCTAATTATGGGCAATATGTCAATAAATCATAATCCTAATTTAAGTAAGGGTATAAGGAAACCCTAGTGATGAGATAGAAGGAATTACCTTATAAAGGTGAAACATTTCAAGTGGTTGTTTATAAGCAACCTAACTGTAAGTAATGTCTTTAGCATTTGATAAGTCCATATCATTAAAGATAGTTGGACAATTCTAATGTGTGGCATATGCATTATATGCTAAAGGTGAGAGTTTAGTGATGGAATGTATTAAGAGGGAAATACCTTAATACAAGATAAGTTGGTTAACTCAAGAGAGTCTGAAATGATGAGAAAAGTGATACATCAAGAAATTATAGTTATCACATTCAGCACTTCAGGGTTTATATACCTTGATTCACTTCAAATCCAATATATTTGGGTAAGAAAAATGTGAAGTGTGTTATGCAACTATTACAATGAAATGTGATGAGTTGATGCACTTTTATAAGTGTTGACTAATGTACCTTGAGAATGGGGTTAAGCCAAATTAATGAGTATGATGTATTCATACCATGATGAGGATTAGAAATGAACTCATACCTTGAATTGATGATCATTAATGCTATATGATGAGAGTAATGATCTTGAATAATTATTTATGATATCTTTGAATGCCCCAGAGGTATGGAATAATGAATTAAGGGTTTGACAGATAATATAATCATGAAACCCTAATTAATGAGCAATGGGGAACCCTAACCCTAATTTAGGGTAAAGGGAATGAAAAGCCCTATTTGATAGTAAACCCTAATTCCTAAATAAAGGAATAATGGTGTTACTATTGTATCACATGATGTGATGAATGACTTGTATGGCTGTTATCATGTCTATTACGAGATGATGAATATAGCCAGGTTTGAGCTGTGACATTTATATAATAAATGTTGATTGGCCTTATGTGCCCTAATGTTGTTGTTGCTTAGTAAAAGTAACAAATGTGCATGGATTTTATGAGTCATATGAGTAAGTTGTTGCCTAGAAAGAGGTGACAAGATATTTTTTGGCCTTGAGAGCCATGTGTGATGCTTTTGTAACAAGTATCATGTATGCCTTGGTCAGATGACCTGAAGGTGATAGTTACCTAATAGATGGTAATGATGGTCAATGATGAATTAAGGGTTTGAATACCCAGAACCATATGATTATGGGGATGATATTGTGAAGGGATGATAATTCCCAGTATTGAAATGAGGGACTGAGTTCCCATGGTCTTTTAAAGACTGATAAGTATTTGATGATAATAGGTCATGTCTCTTTATAGCATTGTTGTAATAAGTCATGTTTGAGAACTTGGTTGATGCTAAAAGAATATAAAAATGTACTTAATTAATCAAGTGAAATCTTTTCATATAGAGCCCTGACCATAGATCCATCATCGTCAGTATTTAGGTGATGGTGAAACGGGTGCTCCGCGGCAAAACCCGGAATGTATATTTTGAATATGTGGGGGTAAATGGGCGAAAAATATCCTTACGTCTGGTGAAGAGATTGAGGGAAGGTAAATAACAAACCTCTCAATCCTTCATGTGTCAGGATGGATGTATCATAAATCTCCCAATGTTTGGGATAGATGTATCATTAATCTCCCAATGATATTTTATGTCGAGTCAATGAAGATAAACAACAAATCTCTCGATGGCCGATGAGAGTGCAGTTGACGTTGTAACTCTATAGAGAAGTTCCAAATACCCTAGAAAGCTAATTTGAGCCGTTAACATAAGTCCTACTTGTGGTCCCGCACTGACCGGGATGTGAGAGGTCATGGTAATCAGGCTCTTCCATTGACCTATGTATGGTACCGATTTCGACTTCACAGTGGTCGGTTGGAGTATGAGCGGTATACCTCATCTCCTCAGGGCATAAGTGTGATTGTAAAATGTAATCAGCCGTACAGCATGTTTGTTTAAGGATTGAATGCGGAAATTCATTGGCTGATGTTATATTTCTTTCATGCAATTCTAGTTCATTGATGTTATTCATATCTGTTTATATTCATTGCAAGTAGATGGATGAACGTTGATTCTACCATGAGTAGATGCAATGCTCTCCTTGTTAAAGGAGATTACTTCACTCTGTTCATACAGTGATTTATCTGCTATTAATTATATATATATCCTTATGCTCAGTTTATTTTAATAAACTGCTATACCAATGTTTTGGCGGAGAGTTATATCTCCCGCTGGGGCAATTTACAATTGTCTCTCCCCCGTGGGATCCAACTTTTTAGGTGGACGCGGACAAAGAAGCAGAAATCCTTCTGTAGGAAAAGGACAACATCAGTAACATCAGGGACAGCAGTGAGATCTCAAGTGGAGTTATTGTATGTCAAGTCATGTAATTAGAAAGTCCTATGTGTCGTATCTATACTCTCAGGTCCTCAGATTCAGTAGTCAGTGTTTTTAATGAATCGAATTGAGACTTTGGCTTGATGCCTTGAGATTTGTATGTTGTCTGTATATAATGTTTATAAGGCCGCTGATGTTGTAATCTCTAAGAAGAGATGGTACAGGTTATGTATGTTTGAACCAGAATGTAAATGTTATACAATAGTTCTTGATGGAAAAGATTTCCTATGTGTGGATCTCTTTTCAAAAAAAGGTTTAATTTTTAGTGATTTTCAGTAATCCGCTGCAAATGATTCGCTTCCGCTTAAGTAAATCTTGTTTTTGTGAGTTGGATGCCACAAATTGGTGGTATCAGATCTCTAGGTTCACTGAGTTTATAGAGACATAGGAATAAGGTAGTAGAGTCTGTTCTGGTGTCATCTAGTGTATCTGATAGTGTCTTTTGCTCATATAAGAGAAGAAGAACTTAAAGATGACTGGGTCACATGAGGGGGTTGCTGCTGAAAGCAGCAATGTTGCACCAAGAAGAGGTGCATGGGAGTAGGCAAGAGAGATACAATTGCCTGAGAATCCCTTAGCTGATCCAACTATAATAAGAAAATTCTTTAAGTATTACTGTTGGAGAATTTAGGGCAACAGTAATGTATATAGTGGATCAAGCATTGGCAGTGTAACTTAGAATACTAGCCCCCAATTATGATGTTTTAGATATCAACAAGATTTGTAAACAACATCAGCAGGTTGAAGTAAAAGGAAATGATGAATTTCTGGACTTAAATTGAGTTTGTGCTCAACCTTAGCCTATTGAATCAACCTTTGAGGCAGAGTTAGCCTGAGGTAGTGAATAATCCATGAATCATGACAGGTTAGACAAGATAATGTCATTCAAATATGTCATTTTATGATTCTTGGATTAATTGAGAAAGTAATTGATTGAACTTTCCTTGATTAGTCCTATGAGGACTTATGTTTTGCATAGTAAAACATTACAAATGTTTTATGTTGTTCTTACCTCTATAAGAAAAGATGAGGTACAGAAGAGATGTCTGGATAAAATCCAGGGATGTTAAACCTTATGCTTGTGATAATATGAAAAAGAAGGAATATGATAGTATACAAAGTGCATACCACTTAATCTCAGTATTTATATACCCTGGCCAGGTATACAACTATTGATGACAAGGTGAGTATGGAAACTCTTAGATTGTTGTCTTTTTTATTGCTTTGATCAAGTAGTCATTCTAAGACAATCTAATGAGTATCATGAAATCAGAAATATGGAATGTATAAATGTGTCATATCCTTAGCATAAGAAAGTGAAGACTGAGATAATCTCATATGAGCATGTTGTATGAGGAACTAAAAGTATACTCCTAATAAGATAAGAATGAGAATAAGGGAGATGAACCATGTTCAATAATGTTGCAAGTATAATAAAGATCTTTCCCATAATGAGGAAATGGGAAATATGATGAGATCATGAGATGATCATAAACATGCTAATAATAATTATGTTATGTAATCATCCTTATAAATTCCTATGATGAAGGCAAGGAACCTAGGATGGGAAAAGAGTAAAAGTTTCATGAATAGTTGAAAATACATGAATTAATAAGAGGAATATGAATCCTTGTTTTCTTTCCTTTCAGGGACATGGCAATCAGGTGGGTCTTAGGACACTTGATGTGCATAAAATAAAATGTTTAAGTGATGGATACTTAGAAAAGTATCAGTTTATCTTGGACTTTGGTTCCAAGGTGAAGACATATGTAACAATTAATGTTCCAAGATGAAAGGAATATAAAAATGTGATGTGTTCTTAACACATGTGATAGATACCAAGGTGAAAGATTCTGGTATCTGATAAATATCAGATGGTTTATGTTGGCTACCTGGAGTGGTCAACTATGAAATTAATTTGATTATATAAAATAATATGAACATCATATGTTAGGGGTTTATGCTCTGCATAAATATGATATTAATAAAGAATGTATGATGTTTCTCTAAACAAGAAAAGTGTTACTTGACACAAATTTGAGTCCACAGTCTATGATGAAAAATAGTGGAGCATGTGTCTTGTGTGTTTGATTCTATGAGAATCTTGTATGGAAACAATTTGTGCTGATCAAAGTTTTATGGTGTCTCCATAATAAGGAGATGATATGTGAAGACTAGATAGTATGATGACTGAAATATATCTGTCTTCCTTTCTCTGGATTTTGGGGATGAAATCCTTATTAGGGGTTTATAATTTGTAACATCCCTGACCTGGGTTATACTTTAACCCTAGGTGTTTTGATTAATAAAGATGATTATATGCTTAATATTATCTTCTGAAAAGTAATTAGGGCTCAAGAGGAACTTATGTTGCAATTCTAGTCCTTCTTGAATATTGTTGAAATCAATGTTTTGCTTACTTTGGACTAAAGTGCAAATTACCCAAATTGAGGGGTTTAAGTGCAAATTGTGCATGGTAAAATGTTCCTCATGTGTTGAAGCGTCATGGGAGTGAAAATGATGCAGAGGTATGACTTATGGAAGCCTAGTACCAAGAAAGAGCTGATAAAGCAATGTATGTGCATTAAAACCTAGTTTTGGTGTAATGTGCAATTTACCCAAAACCTAGGGTTAAATATGCAAATTACCACTTCAATAAGGTCTCTAATGTTTCTTGGCATCATGTAGAGTAAAGAAAATGAGAGGGGTGTGTGGCATCCAACTCACAAAAATAAGATTTACTTAAGAGGAAGCGAATCATTTACAGCGGATTACTGAAAATCACTAAAAATTAAAACTTTTTGCAAAGAGATCCAAACATAGGAAGCCTCTTCCATCAAGAACCATTGTATAACATTTACATTCTGGTTCAAACGTACACAACATGTACCATCTCTTCTCGAGGATTACAACATCAGCTGTCCTATTAACATTATGTACAGACAGCATAATATTCTCGAGGCATCAAGCCAAAACCTCAGATCAATTTATTAAAAACACTGACTAAAAACTCCAAGGACCTGAGAGTACAGAGACGACACATAGGAATTTCTAGTTACATGACTTAACAGACAGTATCTCCACCTGACATCTCACTGCTGTCCCTGATGTTACTGTTGCGGTCCTTTCCCTGCAAAAGGATTTTTGCTTCTTTGTCTGCGTCCACCTAAAAAATGTTGGATCCCACGGGGGTGAGACAATTGTAAATTTCCCCAGCGAGAGATATAACTCTCTGCCAAACATTGTTATAGCAGCTTATTAAAATAAACTGAGCAGAAGAATTTATATATATATAATAGTAGTTAAATCACTGTATGAACAGAGTGAAGTAAACTCCTTTCCCAAGGAGAACATTGCATCTACTCATGGTAGAATCATAGTTCATCCATCTACTTGCAATGAATACAAATAGATATGAATAACATCAATGAACTATAGTTGCATAAAAAAAATATAACATCAGCCAATAAATTTCTGTATTCAATCATTAGGCAAACATGCTATACGGCTGATTTCATTTTACAATCACACTTATGGCCTGAGGAGATGAGGTATATTGCTCATACTCCAACTGACCACTACGAAGTTGAAATTGGTACCATACACAGGTCAATGGAAGAGCCGGATTCCCATGACCTCTCACATCCCGGTCAGTGCGGGACCAAAAGAAGGAATTATGTTAACTGCTCAAATTAGCTTTCTAGGGTATACTAGAACTTTGCTATAGAGTTACAGTGTCAACTGCACTCTCATCGGCCATTGAGATATTTAATGTTTATCTTCATTGACCCGACATTAAATATCATTGGCAGATTAATGATACATCCATCCCAACCATCGGGAGATTTGTGATACATCCATCCCGACACATGAAGGATTGAGAGGTTTGTTGTTTACCTTCCCTCAATTTCTTCACCGGATGTAAGGATATTTTTCTCCCATTTACCCCCACATATTCAAAATATGCGTTCCGGGTTTTTCCGCGGAGCACCCGTTTCACCATCACCTAAATACTGACGATGATGGATCTATGGTCAGGGCTCTACATGAAAATATTTCACTTGATTAATTAAGTACATTTTTATATTCTTTTAGCATCAGCCAAGTTCTTAAACATGACTTATTACAACAATGCTATAAAGGGACATGTACTATTCTCATCAAATACTTATCAGTCTTTAAAAGACCTTGGGAACTCAGTCCCTCATTTCAATACTGGGAATTATCATCCCTTCACAATCTCATCACCATAATCATATGGTTCTGGGTATTCAAACCCTTACTCATCATTAAGCATCATTACCATCTATTAGGTAATTATCACCTTCAGGTCATCTGACCAAGGCATACATGATACTTGTTACACAAGCATCACAGATGGCTCTCAAGGCCACAAAAAATATTGTCACCTCTTTCTAGGCAACAGCTTACTCGTATGACTCATAAAATCCATGCACATTTGTTACTTTTACTAAGCAACAATAGCATTAGGGAACATAAGGCCAATCAACATTTATTATATAAATGTCACAGCTCAAACCTGGCTATATTCATCATCTCATAATACATGCATGGTTGTTAGACATGATAACAGTCATACAAGTCATTCATCACATCATGTGATACAATAGTAACACCATTATTCCTTTATTCAGGATTTAGGGTTTACTATCAAATAGGGCTTTTCATTCCCTTTACCCTAAATTAGGGTTAGGGTTCCCCATTTCTCATTAATTAGGGTTTCATGATTATATTATCTGTCAAACCCTTAATTCATCATTCCATACCTATGGGGCATTCAAAGATATCATAAGTAATTATTCAAGATCATTACTCTCATCATATAGCATTAATGATCATCCATTCAAGGTATGAGTTCATTTCTCATCCTCATCCTACTCATTAATTTGGATGGTCTCTAGGAAATCAAGAGAATAACACACCTACACAAACAAAACTTACTAATGGAGATGCACCATATCTAATTCACCATCTCTATAAAGGGATAAAACTATTATGTTATCCCCAATATTACATGAGAGATAGAATTGGGAGGGGCAGAGGTGAATGATGGGGTCATAAAAAACATCTGTCCAAATGGTGCATAAAGGTGAGAACCATCAATTTTCAACGTCTTTACATCTTGCTAAGCTCCTCATTATCACTCTTGTCATTGGAGACAACAAAATAAAGCCTTCTATTTCTTTGACTTTAGGTAGGGAGCAAAATGATGAAATTAGTTATTCTAAAGACCACATGTTCGGTCAGTTCTTTGAGGTGAGAAGTATCAGTTTTTGATACCTTTGCATCTTCCTAAGATCCTCCTCTTCATCCTCATTACTAAATATAGTGAAGCAAAGCTTTCTCTTTCTTTTCAATTTGAGAGGGGGGGATAAAAATGAGGTTTTGAAGAATAAATGTATGATCAATTTGAATTTTGGTGCCTTGGCTTCTTGCTGACTGTGTCCTCTTTGATAGATACAATGTAGTTAAGACTGGGAGAGGTTCAAGCTAAATGAAGGGGCTCCAAAGAACACTAGTCCAATTGCTGCATTGAGGAGAGCTTCCTCCATTGTCGATGACTCTATGTTTTACTCAGCTCCTCCCTGTTATTTGATATCATGAAGGAAGGTTTGTTTTTCCTATTTGCATCGCCTTATCTCCATGATTGTGGTTGTTCCTATTGTGCGAGCTTCTTATTAGAGGGTTTTTCAACTATTAACAGTCAATCATGTAATAAAAGAGGAAATATTAGTCATAATCATTTGAAACCAGGTGGAAGGAAGATGATCATCAAGTCATCTGATTGTGACATCATCAAAGTATTGACTAAGGGTGTCAAAAAATTAGGTTCATGGAATATCGAGTCAAAAAATCTAACCCAGATTGTTTGACTCTCAAACCTAAACCCGAATCCAGACCCAGTTTTTATATACACATCCCATCCCAAAGCCGACCCGAATAGAGAAATCTAGATCTAAAACCAAAGAGTATGTAAATTTTTATACATTAAAATGTAGAACTAATGCTAAACAAAGTAAACTAAGGTTTTAGTTGAAAACCTAACTCATGAAATATGATGCATACTTATTTGGTGTTAGTTGAAGTGTGTTGATGCATAATATAATACACATACAAGTATGCATCTCTCTATCTCCCCCACCCCTATATATATATATATATATATATATATATATATATATATATATATATATATACATATATATATAGATAGAGAGAGAGAGTCAGGCTAGAATACACTTGAGTGTACATACACACAAATACTCTCAAGTGTGTTTGCATATCAAGACTATTTTTTGCAAAAGGTAAACCATTGATCTTTACCATTATACTATAACTAGGCTACATTTAAATTTTGAGCCCATTTGGATGCGTGTAAGTTACTCATCTGAGCACAACAAAATCAACGCACAAAACTAATTTGAAATGTAAAATTTTTAGGGTCTTTATAACATGACCTAGAAATGTCCAAATGTGCTCAAATTTTGTATATGATATGTTCACAAGATGTTCAAGAAGATTAATGGATTATATTTTTTAAAAAATATTGCATCATGAAAAGCTACTTGAGTGTATTCTGCTCTGAATACACTCGAGTGTATTCTAGCCTGACTATACATACATACATATATATATTTATATTTATATATATATGGATTTTTTAAAATAATTACACATCACGCCATTTTATCCTCTTTGAACTACAAAAAATATGGTCTTTAACTACAAAAAAATTTTGTAGCGAAAACCCCAAAATTTGTAGCCAAAAGCTTTGGCTACATTTATCCTTACATTTATAATATATAGCTAATACCCGTGTAGATAATTGTTTAGGCTACATTTTTCAAAGTTGTAGTTAGTTATTCCTCTGGCTACAAATTCATGTGTAACCCTAATTGTAGGTAAAAAATGTCCTTACACATAAACATGTAGTTTCCATTGTAGCCAAATGTATGACTACAATTCAATTTGTACCTATGATATGTAGGGAGAGATGACATTGGTTACAATTTGTATTTGTAGTTCATTTATAGCACAAATTAACACCTGCTACACATGTAATTATAGCTAGTGTGTAGTGAAAGACACCATGTACTATACATACATATGTAGTGAGAGACATTATGTATCCAGTCAGTCGCTTGCCAATATAGAGAGGTTTTCAATAAGAAAATAGATGAATGTTAATCAAGATCGAGTTGTGCTTACAATGTCAGCAATGATACTTTTATTTATATTTGTACAATGAGTACACATGGGGAGGACATTAACCCGGCCCCTGTTTTACAATATGCATGGAAACAATACACATGTATACAATATCTTCTTCTGACTACATCTATCCACTACAGACTATAGATAGATCATACAGCTCTCCAATGTCACTTGAGAATAGAATTTACATACCACATTATCTATGGAGTGAGAATCGTGACTGAAGGTCCATAGAAAAAGTAGGTGAATAGATCAATAGATCATACATCATTCCAATGACTCCTTTTCTTTACACTGCTTGCTACAGACTATAGAGTAGAATGGACTTCACGCAGGGGCAAATCTTTGAGGCCCAAAGGCCTTGTTAAGTGATCTTGATTGCCTGGATCAAACGATACACCGAGTTTAAAATTTGTTGCACACAATTATTGGTAGACAGGCTGAGTGCGTAATTGGATCTGATGAACTTGACATGCAGATTCAACAAAATGTTATTCCTGTTCTGACTTCCATACTGCAGCAGGGATGCAAACTTGCGCATGCACATGCGTGGCCATGGAGATGAGTACAAAACTGTCGTTGTACTCGCTAAATACATCAAGGACTTGAGCTCTGAACCTGTGCTGATAGAGAGGTACTCCTATCCATTTTTGGGGTGCAAGAAGAACAATTAAAGATAACAAAAAGTTCTAGCCTTTAAAGACAATCATGTGTGTAAAGAACCATTACAAAAGGAGTCATTGTGACAAGAGATATACCTATAGCTGATGCGACAACAAGAAATTCTTTGTGATTGCTGATCTGAAAACCCATGAGAAGCATTGCGGAAGAGATAAATGGATATGTTCCTATACAACTACTTTCTCTCAGAAGGACAAGCTATTTGGGCATGTCACCCTCTTCCAGGTCCACTCTCCTTCTCTTTCTCCTGATGAAAACAAAGGATCATGCATGTCCACTGGTCAAGCAATAAATGATGAACAAATAGATAGCTGGAAACTTATTAGAAAAATTCTCGATGCTAGTCGGTATAGAACTAGACATTCGTTCATTATTGTGTTAAGTCAGCAGATCCTCATAATCAAATAAGGTCTAGAACAACATAAGAAACTAATTTTAGTAGAAATATATTGCAAACAAGTTCTTATTTGTTCAATGATCCCGGAAAAAAAAAATGGAGACCATACCTTGAATTGATATGTTGTTACCACGAATTCTAATCTCTTGAATTGATCTGTTTAAGGTTGTACTCAACTGAAATCACGGATTAAAAGCATTACAACTTTCAGATGTAATGAAATCTAGATCAAAATAATTACAACTTTGAGATGTAATGAATAAATTATAAACTTAAAACTCGGGTTGTTGTAAGGGTGGATAAGAAGACCTACAAGCTTTCAAGTTAAGATAACCCTACTGCAGTTGAAATGCAAGATGTAGCCATACATGTTTGGCAGCTTTGGCTCTCTGTTGCCTACCTGAAGCATATAAAAAAGATTATATTCTTTTTTGTAGCTAGCCTGCAAACATCTTGAAATTCATGACGAAGATTGCAACAAGTCAATCACAAACATCTTGAATTCATGATGAAGATTGCAACAAGTCAATATGCATTTCTTGAGCATACACAATAGGAAAAGACATGATAGTATTTGAAGAGAAACTTGAAGATCCAAATTCAAATTAAGTAACACAACAGTACATGTAGGGAACAAGCACAATTGGCAACCCACCAATGGTCCATCTGATATCTCACGTCATTGATCATTTTCACATGTTGTACCTATATACCACATTCCTCTTCCTTCTCCATGTTTACATCTGGGGTGTTCTGTTTGACATTGAATGCCATAACAACTATAAGAATTAGACATGACTGACTCCTCAATAGGAAACAAGCAGGAATGCATTCATATTCTATAGTCAAAAGATATAATATTTATCAAGAGAAGGGAGAAGGTTAAAATATCTTTAAATAACATTATATAAATTCATACATCCCCATTCATACCATATCTTCCCCACTCATAACATTTTCTACCTCATTTGTAGATCATCATCATAACATTCACACCTTATCCTCATGTTGTTGTCGGCAGCTTTCCTTTAACCCTACTCCGCCTCTTCATCTTGTCCTCAATACAATAATCTACTAGAAAAAATCAAACCAGCAACAACTATCATCAAAAATATCCTAGCATTGTAAGAACTCTAGCATTGCAAAAAATCAATTCATGCACAAAATGTGGTCGTGACCATGATGGGTTGTGGGTTTGGTCATGGCAATGCACCTATTTTTCTCTGTTTTGGGTCAAAAATAAGCCCAAATGAGGAACCAGGGCAGAAATCTCTTAATCAATCACCTTAGCTATTTGAGTTGCTCCTGCTCTATCTCCAGCTCCTTGACAATTTTGTTGACAACTTTTATGGGAGTCTCTCTAAGTATATCCCATGTGAAGTATAAGTTTTGAGGTGCCTGCCACAAATAACAACAACATCTCAATTTTAAGTTAATGATACCTAGATAATAGATTGGTCAAGGAAAATAGCTGGTGAGCAAGTCACCATCTCTGTCAGAGACTTGCAGTCTCAAGAGGATATTTTGTATGGTTCTTCATACCATGATAACAAGTCTAGTGCCCCCACTATTCAAATTTCAAAGCCAATGGACATCTTTGACCAAATCACGTAGGCCTGTCCTTGGATAGTACCAAATCAAACACAAGATGCCAATGGCAGTAAACCTCTCTCCCATGCACACACACTCTCTAGTATCTACCCTATCTCCAACTCCCACTATCCCACAATGCATTCCCCTCTCCCAGCTAGCTTGAGGGTGAACAAGAATAATAATAATTGTCAGTTGATTTTGAGGTATTTGAGAGTGTAGTAGCTAGCTTGAGGGTGAATGGTAGGACAATGAATCTTCAGTTTGAGATTATTTTATATGCAAAGGAAGAGCGTAGGTCACATACTTCAGAAGCCATGGATATCAATAAGAAGGACAAAGGGTTTTTGCAAAAAAAATCCTAGACGTTATGGTAACTTTTGGAAGTGAGCATTAACATGACATTCCTAGATGTCAATGTTGTGAAGCATCATGTAACCAGAGTACTCACATTCCAGGAAGTCAAAAGGAATGAAATAAGATGCAAGAAAAGAAAGTGTAGCATTGAGCACTAGAACCTGCCCCAATACAGCTTCAAAGTGGTTAATGTGGATGTAGCTTAAGACAAGAGACTACAATAGGTTGTGTGTGCCACAATAGTCTGTAATGATTTTCAGGAGACTGGCTAACCATCTTGGAACATATAGCATGAGCACAAGCAAATCATATAGTTTAAATTTGATTGATCATCTTATCAGTAAAACATACAAAAAGAGAACTATCTACTAAGCTGCTACAATCCCTACTAGTTGCATGGTAGCTACAACCCTGCTACATTCTATGATGATATAACCAATAGGCTCAAATCAAATGTCTATCATCCTGCTATCAATATTTCTTATAATGCTGGTATGAAGTACTAAAACAAATGTCATGTTGAATATAGAAAATACTAGGTCAACGCAGGGGAGGTTGGCTGTTACATCTTTCATGTGATTAGCTATCCTAATTTATCAGGAAGTATGTATGTGTCCTAATATGTTAGGGATGTGTAGTCCTACACTTGATTGCTGATTAGAGAAGAACTTACCAAGCAATGCACAAAACACTATATGATATCAAATGGACCCTTTTTAGGTCACCTACAAATCTCCATGTTAAAGCAACATTCTTCTCTTTATGGATAGTCAGAATGGTCCTTTAACAATTATAATGTCAGATTATGTTGCTGGAAACTATTGTTGCTTTCAAATTCATGGGAATCTTGAATTTCACTCACCTTGCATTTTTTAGAGCTACCGTACAGGCATGGACTACTTTATGTGGCTGAAGCAGCTTGAGTATGGCATATATGCAGAGTTTTTCAAATACATCCTAGAAGTAATGACTTTGTACATGCCAAATGAAATTCTTAAATGAAGTCTCAGCCAAAATGATGTAAGGTTCATTATGCATGGGGTGGTTGCTTGAAACTTATAGTAAGTTCCAATGGTGTTCGTCTTTCACCTTCGAATGTGCACTTAGGTATGTAGCGAGGAGTCAGACCTTCCTACAATTGTGCCTTCCACTCTACCAAAGTATTCGTGCCCAGAAAAATAGAAAGAGTATCATACTTTTGCCATAATGCAGATTTCTTAATAGATGTTTTGTTCTAGTCAGATGCCACTCAAAAAATCATGTGGTTCCTAATAGGACTCTACATGGCAAGCAAAGTCAGAAGATTGTTGGGGCATGTCCATTCTTCCAAAATGAATGCTCTACCACAGTATGGAACTAGACCTATAGAATGTGGGTCTCATAAGCTGCATATGGATAATCATAAAAGCTCACGATTTTCTGATGGATAATTTCCATATGTAAGTCTCATAATTTCCATATGGATAATCATAAAAGCTCATGATTTTCTGAAGGATAATTGCCATATGGATGTTCATTTGTAGCTGACACCATTTAACCTGGGACCAGGACAAAAAAATTGGCATGCATAATTAGTTCATGATAATAATAAAAGCTTGCAATATAAGTTAACTATAATAACTTATATTGCTTTTATCTAGACCAAGGTATGAATGTCAAGATGCATAGAATAAAGTCCATGAAACCAATCCTAGTGGTCTGCTATAGTGTGATTAATATATGAGGATGTGTTTAGTTTATCTGCACAATCGGTCAAGAACTTAAAAATTTATAGAACAATGTGTAGCTTGGTCTAGACTTGATACCATTCACAAAAGGAAGAGTACCTCTGACTAGTAAGGGTGTCAACGAATTATGATTACATATTTTCAGGTATACTAATGTTGAGATGCTTAGCACAGAGCGCATACAGCCAAACCTTCCAAACTGCTGGAGTGCAACTGATCTGAGAGGATATGTTGTCAATTTATTTAAACCTCCCAAGAATGTCGAGTGACTGATTGTGTTGCTTGGTCTAGATTGGACTTCATCCCACACACAAAAGAGAATGTTTGTATAGAGGGTCTCAACTACTTTTGACTGCATAATGTGAAGATAGACAGGGAAGCAATAGCAGTAGAACTTGCAACACTGTTCTACTATCTTAATTCCAGAAATATTCTCAACCTTGAACTTGACACTCTCTTTAAGTTGGGAACTGGTTGCTTTTTTAAGAAAGAAGGGAAGGAATTCTAAGTCTTTTATTTACAGTCTTGTCAGTGAGTGATAATTGGTTGCTTCCACCTCAACCCAGCAAAAAGAAATCCTCCCTATATAATCAAGCTTGTGATTTTTGAGAGTTACAGAAGCCTTATTGCAACCAAAGAACAATAAATGACCACATTGGAGCACATGAACTGGATGGCCAACAAAGCACCTCAAACACATGATGGCAAACCCAACACCTAGACTAGAGCAAATTAAATTGATCACTAATAAGGGAGATATAATTAAATGCTTTATATGCTAAACATTGTCCACAAATAGCTGGTTTCATGTGCAATACTACAAACCGTAAGTCTAAAATTCTGGTAGATAATGGTAGTCTCATAACTTCAATTATCCTTCAAATCAAATGTCACTATAGAAACAAGATTGGAAAGATCCTATGGTGATTAGAAGTTTTCTATTACAAATCCAGACAATCAAATATGATAAGGTAAGTTATAGTTTATGGATATGAATTTTGTTCTAGGTGTTTCCTTTCTTAGGCCATATATAGTATATAGTTGAAACCTACAAACCCTATGTGAACCAAAAGCAACATAATTCACTAAATATCATGCTCTTGTTGGTCTACACAACCAATCTTTCATGCTCATATTGGTCCATACAACAAATTTGTCGTGCTCTTATTGGTGTATACAACCAATTTAGTCAAATATTTTGAACGCAACTAGCTGTTGGTAGAAAAGAGATAAGTTATACAGTTAAATGTTAATAATTTCACGCTAAGAGAAACAGATTGCATAATCATGGTGGAGTTCATTTTTGCATTCGAACATCTGCATCCCAGGAATAGAGTTGGATAGGAGCTTGCATATATAAAAAAAGACAACATGAGGATATAACTTACAGTAAAGGTCAGCTCCAAACTCCTTCAAATCTTCACCCAGAAGCTCTTGATATCAACACCCTTTAAACAAAACTCTACATCACATCCCATTTGAAGAAAGCAAGAGCTATATGCAAACATGTTGTTTATATCCCACAAGAAACCTATGTAATCTGAACAAATCTTCCCAAGAACCATTGTCAAGCTCAACCCCTATCTCCAAACAAGACCAATAAGGAGATCCAAAGAAAAAGTGAAAGTTGACCTAACCAAATAGACTTACAGAGTGGAGCCATATAGATAGACATAGTTGAAAAAGGGTAGTAGTAACTTCAGACATCGACATAGCTACAGATATTAATCTATGTCCCCTGTGCAAATAGGTTGTTGTCAATACGCATGAGAATAAACCTATACAAACTGAATAAAGATTCACACAGACATGATACAATCAATACTTCACTCTACAAGTAACTACAAAAAAACTAAAATCTATCTCAGCTGTAACGACATGTACTTAAACATGATGAGAAAAAACACAAACCAACAATGCACTAGCATGAAACCTTAGCCACCAACTGAGAGCACATCTTATAAAATATATAACTTGATCCTGAAACTTATAATATCAATACCTCCAGACATAGCTCAGCAGTATACTCCATTTAAAGAAAGATGGAAAAAAACATGTAAATACAACATAGATTATGAAGACACATGAAACATCGTCCAAGGTTTTTAGTATGTTACCAAAGAGGGTCGTAGTGGAGGAAAACTGAGGTTTGAGGTTCTTTCACAATGATAGTCAATCTGGTGCATCTCTGATGGCTCTAGATTGTGATGTCCGCATGAACCTTTGCACAAATAAGAAGGAAAAGGCAAAGTGTTGCACTATGGTTCCATTAGTCTGATCACAGAGCCATGCGGATCAGCACATATTACAGCCATGGAGGTTGCCAAAAAGTTGGTGTCTTGTTGCCTTACGATCCCATTTAAGACTGCCACTGTGGCCATCTGTTGAGAATGCTTGTGAGAAAATCATGAGAATTTTAGGATGGGATCATTAATTTGAAAGGAAGCAGAGGAATAATGATCGCATTCAAATGATAATGAGCAAATATTGTAAATATTACCTCAACGGATGATGATTTGAGAATGCAGAATCTTTTGGGAGACCGTTTGATCCTGAACAGAGGTGGCGGATGGTAGGATATCCATGCCTCCCATCAATGCACTAGGCAACGACACTCAACCTTCTGAGGGGGGTGAAGGTGGTCCTTGTTGACGGTAGTGCGGCCCAGCGGCAATATGTCTCGCAGTAGGAGCTCCGATGCGCTGGCTGCAACCTAACCACCACACGATGTTCTGGTTGTAGCCCATGTTCCAGTTGGAGCATCGATAGGAACACCGACAACCACCGGGAAGGAGTCGCGATCTCTTGGCTCATCACCTACCAAAATAGCATCCACACAAACTCTGCCATCTCCACCTCCTGCTAGGCCTTCTTCATCGTTGCGTTCCTCTCCGAGAGTTGTTTGCGAACCGTGAGTGAATCCTCTAGTAATGCCACGTCGGACAATACAACGACCATTGGTCCTCTACAGCCTCAACCATATCCTGCTCCTACTCAGTCCACTACCACTGTTGCTTCCAGTACTCATCTTCTACCTCCAGATGTCTGACGCCTTTGTTGGCCAGCGCAAGAATAAGGATCGCATAGGACGGCTATTGATTATCGTCACCTCACACAGACTGATTGCTAGCCTTGAAATCAGTAGCATTCAACAATAGGAGCCATACCTCTATCATGGTACCCGTGGCTTCCATGAGTTCCTCCTCTCCCCATGGAGTTATGATAAAAAGTGGGTGCTTCTTATGGGAGAAACGGTTACGGCGGAGTGGAAAGGTCAGCGGACAGGCGAAGGGCGGATGGTGGCAGCATAGAGGGGGGATAAACGACTACCGCTTGGATCCTCGATGGTGGCAAAGACCTGTGTGGAGGAGAGGAGGATCAATGGTGACGCCTTAGAGGGGTCTGGGGTGGGGCAATGTTGGTCTCAATCACTGCTTTGGCAAGAAGGCGCAAGGTTGTTCGAGGGATATTGGGGAGCAGGTGGATGCGTCCGATCAAAGGGGGAAAACTGCACGGGTACTGTTGGAGGGAGCGGAGATTGTAAGGAAAAAAATTTCCCTCCAATCGCCAAATCAGAGAGATGTTTAAAATCAAAAGTCAAAGATTCGCCTACATTTATTTTGGTTACATTTTAAAGTGAGATAAATTGCAGGTACATGTAATTCGCTAAGTTGAGTACTCTTATTTGAGTTACATTTATTAATTTTGTAACCAAAAATAGAATTAGCTATATATAAAGTAATTGTAATTAAAGTAAATGTAGTTAAATCATGTTTTTTTGTAGTGTTGACCAATCAGAAAAGAGTATTTCAAAATACTAGTCTCTCCTTAAACCTCTCTCTTCTCTCTTTTTTTTGAGATTTTCTGAACTTTTTATCTTCTTTCAAACCCATTTTTTTTTCCTTCCCCAAAAACACGATCCCAACAATCCTTTGGGCCCGCTCTTTTCTCTCCTTTGCTCTCTTCATTCCGTGAAAGGCTTCATAAGTTCTCTCCAACTTTCCCACACGTCCGAGAGAACGTTTCAACCCTATATCTCCCCACCACTCCTCTCCACCCCACAAGTTTTTATTAATTTTCTTTTGCCCCTATTCATTAATTATTTTGATCACCATAATTAATTTATTTTTTCTGAAACTTTCGATAGAAACTTTTTTTGTATTCCACTATGATAAAAAATTAATATCTTCACGTAATATATAAATTATTTTGGTAGGATAATATTCTAAGATAAATTGAACCCTTCTAAATTTTTACGTGCATGGCACGTGTGTGTTTACTTATATATATATATATATATATATATATATATATATATATATATATATATATATATATATATATATATATATATATATATATATATATATGTATGTATGTATGTATGTGTGTGTGTGTGTGTGTGTGTGCTGTGTGTGTATGTATGTATGTTAACCAAGTAATGATCTCCAAAAATTTGTAAAGCTGAATTCTATGATATAGTTTGCCGAACCTTGGGAATTTTTGTTCAAGCTATCAATGAGATGGAGCTGGATTTTTATATCCACCACTACGTTAAGGGAGAATATAATGTGGGATTTCCATTATTTGTATGATTTATCGATTAGATCCATTTTCCAAACCACATAAATCAAAAGTAAAAGTTACTTTGCTGTTTTTTAAATAATTCATTAAGAAAAAACTAAAAAAATTAAGATGCCCTTGATGGATCATGTATGGCTTATACTTAATCTTGTAACTATCAAATATCATACTATGAATTCTATTTTAATCTTTACAGGTATTATTAGATAAAATAAATAAATAACTTATAATTCAATTGAATTTGCTTTATACCAAATAAGGAAAAACTAAGTAAAGGGATTATGTCTATAGTTGTAGATCTATGTTTATGTCATTGATACTTTTCTATTGCTACATATTTGGTGTAACTGAAATATACCAAAGTGGTACTTGGTATGGTTCTTGACTAATAATTGAGGCCATGGCATGTCCAATTTGAGGTTAATATATGTGAGCTGACTTGCTTTTACTCTTTGATGTTTCAAACACCTCAAGAAAATGCATTATATTTTTCAATAAAACAAGTATATGATATTGTATAGAAAAAAGAGATCATAGATATTTCCAATAACATTTTAAACCATAATTATTTTGAACAATTATTTGTGACCGCATGCACGGAGTGCATTGACCAATGTTTTCTCTCATGGCGATGGGGCAATCTCCCCGTCCTGTATATCCAACTGGGGGATCTCTTCGTAGTGGCGGAGCAACACCCAATAGTTGGTTTCTCGAACGTAAGCGTACAACCCATCCTTTCTAGCCTCCAGCAGGCACTGCATACCACACCTCTCATGGTCAGTGTCGGAGGAGTAGACCGGGAACTGGAGCTGGCGATCAGATGAGAAAGCATCACAGATAGGTTGCATGGCCCACGGCACGGTAATTGTGGCCTGCTGATTCATGGGAATGATGTGTGTACTCTCGGCCTCTGACCCCCAGAGGCAGTACACAGAGATTGACCCATGGCCGGCACGGTTCCGGAACAAGATGTGGTCAGCGGAAGCCAATTGCGGACAGAGTATTGCTGATAAGGCCAGGACGGCGATTGTCGCGGAATAGAAGCTTGAGACCTTCATTGTAACTGCTTGTTAATTGCCTTAGTGAGGTTGTATGTTCGCTGACGATGTATGATGTGTGCATCTGTGATTCCTGTCTAGACGGCAAGCTGTATA